>RWJN01000233.1:0-40142 GCA_004332605.1 Steccherinum ochraceum
CTCCCCGCCCTGCCCCCTCTCCCTACTCTGCCCACGCTCATCCAACCGTCCGACTCCGACCATTCTGCGCATCTGCGACCCCCGAGCACTCCGCGCCGCCCCCTAGCGCACCGCTCCCACACCGACAACCTCCTCGTCCCGCTCTACACGCCCCCCGTCTCTCGCACGCTCACGCCTTCTTCTGGCATCATGACGGGTATGGCGCTGGAGGATTGCTCGCCTATCGTGCCTCATAGCGCGACCAAGCGGTCGCTGAAGATGGACGTGGACGGGGAAGGGGGTGATGTGGATTATCCTAGTCCGACTGATACGCCGAACGAGAAGGCGGGCAGCGGCGGAGGATATTTCGATGATATCCAGTTGAAGGAGAACTGAGGATCCGTGTACGCTCTCCACTTCCAACTCCCCGATCTCCGACTCCCTTGAGCTCACCTTCGCAAGACGACGACCACGCAAAACGACTACGCAGAGCTGGACGCTCTGTACGACCGTGCCACGACCTTCCCAAAACACGTCTTGTACAGTCCCCCTCTCCAGTCCAGAATTTGTATTTATCCTCCTTCCTTCCCCGTCGTTCGTGCAAGTCACGTTAACGCTATACCCCCAACGGACACATAACCTCCCTCGACTTCCATTTCACTTCAACGTTCACGAGCATATTTGTACAAAACCGCTTGATCTCGATTCTGATCTTGTAGCTACCTTCTGCTTCACCTTGATTCCCCGTTCGTGTCGTCCCACTCTCGTTTGCCTTCCCCCTCTCCTCCCATCCCTCCTCGTCTCGTCTCGTCTCCTACAATCCAATCGCTCGTTCTCGTGCTTCATCCTTTCTTTCCAACCTCGCGTCGCTTCCTTGCTTTTTTGGTTCACCATGTTGCATACCCTACGTACGCGCTAATATCCCCCCTTCCTTCTTGGTTCTTGCATGCATTTTTCAGTTTCTGGGGGTTCTCTGTGTGAAGACTTAGATACTTACCCGTGTTGTTTTAGTGACTGCTTACCCCTTGGGTTCTTTCGTAGGGGTAGTAGAACTTTTCATCTATATACATATTCTATCTCTAATATACACATGTTCGTGTTGACTTTCAAATTTCATGATTCAACCTGAGATGCGAATCGAGTGCATATTCACGGCGACTAGGACGCGAGACAGGGCGTCTCGTACCTCTCACCGCAACCATGACCTCGAAGTTCTCCGTACGTCCATCCTGCTCAACTCACCGCACAACATTCCACTCATTCTGACTGTATCAATCCTTTCCACACAACCCAGTCAATCGAAGGCTTCTTCATCCAAGACGATCCCACCGCCATCCCATCTGTAATCGGTCCAGTCAGTCCCTCCCAACTTCCGAGTCGCCTTCGGTTCGCATCTCAACCACCTGCGTAGCTCCCGCCCCGACTGGGTCTCAGAGACGATACGACGGACCGATGGAAGACTTTGGAGGGTCGTCTCGCGGAGCTGAACGCGTCGAATCATGGTGAGGCTGCGTATAAGTTGGTTTATTTGTGTCGGCATGGACAGGGTTTTCGTGCGTACACTCTTTAGCCGTTTCCCTTTTCCACCATCTCAATCAGAATTTGCGAAACAGACAACGTCGCTGAGGCGAAATACGGCACTGAGGTCGGTTCCCTCCGTCTCACCACCCACGACTGAACCACCCAACCAGCACCCATATCGCACCAGGCTTGGGACGCGTACGTCCATCCACTCTTAGTCCTCATCTTCCAGTTTCCTGATCCTCACCATCTACAGATATTGGTCAACCCTAAACGGGGACGACGAACTGACCTGGGGCACCGACCCGCTCCTCACTCCCCTGGGCAAAGTACAAGCCCTCGACGCTCGGAAAGCGTTCCCGGCAGAGAACTCCGCCGGAATCCTCCTTCCCCAGAGATGCTACGCCAGTCCGTTGAAACGGGCACTGGATACGTGGAGGATTACGTTCAACGGCGACGGAGAAGGTGGAGAGGGTGTGTTGGAAGAAGAGAAGAGGAAGGTCTTGGTTCTTGAGGTACGCCAATTCACCGCTTTTCAATTTGAAGGTGTGGTGATAACAAGACTCATTCCGCGTAGAACTGCCGCGAAGAATACGGCATCCACACCTGCGACCTCCGCTCCCCCCTCTCCTCTCTCCGCGCCTTATACCCTCCACCCACATACACCTTCGAATCATCATTCACCGAAGACCACCCCGTATGGCGGAAGGACGAGCGGGAGACGAAAGAAGATACTGACTCGTGTTGTTCTAACGACTATCTATCCCTCTGGTTCTTTCGTAGGGTAGTAGAAGCTTTGATCTATATACATATCCTGTTGCTGATAGACACTTATATTCATTTCGATTCATACCTCGAACAGCTCCCGTCGCAAGCATAATAGTCAGACTTCCTTTGTCAAACGGGCCTTACCATCTCGTGATCTCCGACTTCAGCCCCTGCACGACTTCATCCGGATGGTCACATCCTGGGAAAGAAATGCACTTCAGCGGCCCTCGCCGAGCCTCGAGCTCCAAATCAACCACCACCTCATTCATCGCCTTTCTGGCCTTCTCATCACGAACGTTGTGCAGCGAAAGCGTCGTCAGCTCTGGGAACAAGAACGACGACGGGTCCCCGTGTGTTCCTTGCGACAACAAACGCCTCAACAGCTGTGGCGGCCACCGCGTCGCAAGAGCCTCGACCCTGTGCATCCGCGCACAAGCTTGTGCAACGAACCCTTGAGTGAGGTGCTCGCTCCAAGCAGCTTCCGATTCTGCTCCGTCGAGGAGCTTCAACGAATACACGCGTTCGAGGGGCAGCGCGGCCCACACGTCCGCCACGTACTGTGGCGTGCTAGCACCAAAACTCAGAGCGAGCTTGCCTATGCTCGCATCCGGATCCAGGTCGCTGCCCCGCGTCTTCGTGGACAGCAGCCTGCGCACGGGCTGGAGCACCAGGCGGTAGAAGACGAAGCGGTCGAATTTGTACGGATAGATGATATTCAAGCAGGCCATGTACGCCGGGGCGTCGGAGAGTAGATCCGCACTGGTAAAGCGCGAAGAGAGGAAACTGGCGATGCTGGCAGCAGACGCAACGTGACCACGCCATCTCTCGTGATCATGATGGTGCGTGATACAGCTCAAGTGTACGTCTGCATGGCGCGGAACGGCGACGTGCTCGAGGATCCATTTGAGATGAAGCATACGACCAACGACGTACAACTCGGTCAGTTGTGGGAGGGAAATGGGGTCGTAGTGGTCATCTGGGACAGGTAAGGGCAAGAATACGCCGCTGAGCGTAAGTTTCTTCAGCATCAGCATCGTGCGAAGAGTCACTGTCAACCAAGTCATGGACACGGGTGCGCTATCCGTAGCTGGATATGTTGACAGCGCGAATTCGCTGATAGTAGGAAGCGCGATCGGGAGAATCTTCTCGCGGTGCTCCCCGCGAGGGCCCACAAGCTTGAGGGTGAGACTGCGTAAGAGTAGATTGGAAGCGGTAGATTCCGAATTGATTTCAGAGAAGATGGCCAGTAAAAAATCATCGTCGAGCCCTGCGGAGTCGAGGGCGAGATTTCGAATACGAGGACGACGACTTGATAAGTCCTTCCAGCAGCGAGCGACTCGATCCAGGGGTGTGGTTTGCCAGTATAGATTGAGGTCGAGAGGATACGACTTGGCGCATCCGAGAATGGTATCGACTAGGTCCTTGGAGACCAAACAAGCCATAGTGATACGAGACCACAGCTTGGGGTACGATATGGCCACATTCCGCCAGTGATGAGAAACATGGCTCAGAGGCAGCACTTTGAGTGAACCAAGACGTTTCCTGTCTTCGTCGCCCTTCGGAATCGTGAGCCACATAATCTCCCCGAGCACGTCGTCCGGAAGAGTTGAGACGTCGGCGCACGAGTTGCGGCTGGAGGAGAGCGATCGAAGGGTGCTTTGATATGCATCGATGGCAGCTATACATGAAGAGATAGCAGAGTCGATGTTGTATCTGACGTTTTGTCTGCATTCTGCAGAGGCCGTGTCGATTTGACCGAGCAATATCTTGTCTTCGTCTTGGAGGCGTGGCATTGGCAGTGATCCTGGATCCTGGCCGCTAGTAGTCGTTCACAACTTGAATAAGAAACGCGCTATGTCATAGGCTTGTGGTACGCACCATCTGGGACATAGGATGTTCTGAGATTGCATCCTGGAGAGATTCGTTGGCAGGCAAGAGCCTGAGTTGCAGGCTGGCGGAGAGGTGAGGTGAGATAACTGGCATGGGTCCCACCGCGTTCGTCCAAAGGTAGATGTGGCGCTTACGTATTTGGCCTCCTTGACACCGTCCTCCATGACCAACTTTACTGTGCGTTTTTGATCTCGCTGCAATGCCCACCAAAATACTAAAAAAAATGTGTTACTGTGCAGATCGTTGAAGGATTTTTCATCCAGCACGAGCCCGACGCCATCCCAACTGAAATTGGCGCAGTCAGTCCACGACCTGCTCTGCATTGTTCGATACGCATTTTTATCATTCTGCATAGCTTCCGCCTCGCCTAGGCCTCAAAAATGACACAGCGGACAGATGGAAAGCCCTGGAGAACTGTCTAGCAGAGCTGAACGCGTCGGATGAGGCAGCGTATAAGTTGATCTACCTATGTCGGCATGGACAGGGATATCGTGCGTACACTCCTCATTTGGTTCCCTCTTCCGTGATCTCATTCAGAGTATGTGAAGCAGACAACGTTGCCGAAGCAAAGTATGGCACTGAGGTCGGTTCCATGTGTCCCCTTCCTCACGACTGAAATCACAACCAGCATTTGCACCGCGCCAGGCGTGGGACGCGTTCGTCCAACCATTCTCATCACTCAGCTTCCTAATACTCAACCTGAGTTCTTCATAGGTACTGGTCAACACTGAACGGTGACGACGAACTGACATGGGGTCCAGACCCACTCCTCACTCCTCTCGGCGAATCACAAGCCCTCGACGCCCGGAAGGCGTTCCAGGCAGAGAACTCCGCCGGTATCCTCCTTCCCCAGAAATGCTTCGCCAGTCCGCTGAGACGGGCGCTGGATACATGGAAGATCACGTTCAACGGCGGAGACGAGGAGGCTGTGTTGGAGGGAGAGAAGAGAACAGTACTGATTCTCGAAGTACGTCAAACTATCTTCTTTCAGAGGAAATTTCGCATTAACAAGGCCCATTCTGAATAGAACTGCCGCGAAGAGTACGGCATCCATACATGCGACCTCCGCTCCCCTCTCTCCTCTCTCCGCGCCTTATACCCTCCACCCACATACACCTTCGAACCCTCGTTCACCGAAGAAGACCCCGTATGGCGGAAAGACGAGCGGGAGACGAAGGCGCACGTCGCTGAGCGTGCTAGGAGCGTGCTGGAGGTGGTGTTTGCGGGGCCAGAAACGGGTACGTTGGGTCGTTACTTGGCGTTGGCGGTGCGTTGCGTGCTGATTGGGGTGGTGGGTAGTGGTGGCGATTACAGCCCATGGAGGGTTCATCAATGGTGTTTTGGAGGCTGTAGGGCGACGACATTACGCTCTGCCAACTGGCGGTATGTGTTCTGGCTCCGGACTCGATCATATACTCATTGAGTTGGTCAGGCATCCTACCCGTCGTTGTGAAGTATACGAAGTAATGCGATGTAAGAAAGACATGGTCCATGGATTAGATTGTAGGATTTACAAGATATAGACAGAATATAGATGATGCCCCGTAACCTTATCAAACAACGCGAAACCCAGTTGCGAGACTCAACATCAATCAGATCGGCCAAATTCCTTTCGCTCTGAGTACTGGTGATTTCAGACCTTCCACCGCGTCCTCCGGAACATCCCAACCCGCAAGAAAGATACCACCCAGCGGTCCTCGCTCGGCCTCCAGCTCTGTCAACACCTCTTTCAACCCTGGGCCAGGCATTCGAGCGCGTACACCACCCAATAACGCCAGAACGTTCATCCCCGGAAACAAGGGTTGGTCCGGACGCTCTTCCGGAAGCAGCAGACTCTTCAACAGTTCCGGAGACCACTGCGTCAGGAGCGACCGCACAGCTCGCATCCAGACCAGTGTTCTCGCGACGAAGCCCTGCCCGAGATGCTGGTTCCATACGTCGTCCGACGCAGTACCCTCGAACAGCAGCAAAGTATGTATGCTGTCCAGGGGCAATGCATCCCAGATCTCCTCGATGTGTTGCCGCTTGTTGGCCTGAAGATTGAGGATGACCTTGCCGTGTGGCAGGCTCGGAATCGGAGACAGCGGCGAGAGCACCATGCGGTAGACGACCTGGGACTCGTCGCCTGGTCCGGCGTTGAGGCACAATGCAGCGGTGTGGCCTAGGAAGTCGTATGCCGAGAATGTGTGGGGAAGTAAGACGCGTTCGCCGGCCATGCGGCTAGACAGAAGACGGGCGAGGATGGCAGCAACCGCAGGGTGGTCGCGCCATTTCTTGCCGTACTGCGAGAGACAGCTGACTTCCACGTCTGCGCTAGGGGGAATGACGATGCGCTCCAAGATCCATTTCAGGTGGGACATTCGTCCTACAACGAGAAGATTCGTGAGATGCGGTAGGGAAATAGGCTCGTGTTGGTCATCCGTTGACGAGACGACTGAGGGTAAGAACGCGCCGATTAACGTGAGCTTTTGAAGCTCAGGCAGTGCCTGGAGAGTCTTGACCAGCCAAAGCGTCGATTGGATGGAGGAATCGCCTGCTATCGAGAGTTTCAGATCTGTGAGATTGGGAAAGGCGAAGACAGGAAGTTCCTTGCGGTAACTGTATTCTATGTCTAGATCGAGGTATCGCAGGTCTAAATTTGGAGAGGATGCACATAATCTCTTCAGGATGTACGGAACGACGCCATCGTAGTCGTTCAAACCGGGGTGGAGAGTGAGAGTTTGAACTTGAAGGGGGTGTCGTAGCAGCTCAGTCCACCCGGACCTGATCATTTGGCGCTGTCTGGGGGAGCGTATATCGGTCCATGATACGTGAAGCGTGAGGGGATAGGACTTTGCGCGATCCAGCAGTGATTCCCTTGCTTCTTTCACCGCAACGCAGCGCATAGCGATATAAGACCAAAGTCTGGGATACGACATGGCCACATCGCGCCAGTGGCGGGACACGTGGCTGAGAGGCAAGACAGCGAGCGATCCACGCTGCGCCCCATCGTCGCTGCCTTTGGGAACTGTGAACCACATGATTTCTGCAAGAACTTCGTCTGGAAGTATCGAGGTGTCAGCGCACAAGTTGCGCCTCGCAGAGAGGTTCCGGAGGGTGTTTTGGTATCCCGCAATGGCCTCCAAGCATGACGCGATGGCAGAGTCAATGCTTTGTCTCGTGTCTTGTCGTCGCTTCGCTGAAGATATGGAGGCAGGGCTTGACGGTACATCTTCAAAGTTTGACAGTCCCGGAGTGCTATACATGGCATGTCATGATGATGAACTACGAGACAAACATCGGAACCCGCACCAGCTGGAGGACGACGCGTTCTGCATCTCTCTCGTTTCGGCGACCATACTTGTAGCTTGGTCTTTTGAGAGCGATTTCCTTTTCGCGTAATTTTCTAGTCTTGCATGAAGCGATTCGTCGTGAAGAGCTTGGTTGATGCAGATGAAGGTAAGGAAACCGCTCAAATTGGAGGACAAAAGGTGATGCATGATGCAGCACAAGGGACTAAACGTGGCCGCAGATCTGCGCCCCGATCAAATCCAAATCGTGACCGTACGCAGGATGACGGCAATCGGGAAGAAATCAAGACGAGCTTTGCAAGCTTCCAGGTATTCTTCCCGTCGTTGTGAAGTATACGAAGTAACGAGGTAAAGTATCGATGTAAGAAAGGCATGGCGCAGATTGTGGGATTTACAAGATATAGACAAGATATAGATGATGCCCCGTAACCTTATCAAACAACAAGAAACCTTACTACAATGCATTACATCAGTCAGATCGTCCAATTCACATTTGTTCTGAGTACTTGTGATTTCAGACTTTCCACTGCGTCCTCCGGGACATCGTTGCCCACGAGAAGAACGCCACCCAGTAATTCCCGCTCGGCCTCCAACTCCGTCAACACCTGCTTCAACACCGGCGCACTGGCAGGCATCTGTGTTCGCACACCACTCAACAACGCCAGGAAGTGCATCTGCGGAAATAACGGTTGATCTGCGCGCTCTTCAGGTAGCAGCAGGTCCTTCAGCAGCTGCGGGGACCACTGAGTCGCGAACGACCTCACGCCCCGCATCCTATCCAACGCCCTCGCAACAAAGCCCTGCCTGAGGTGTAGCTTCCATACGTCATCCGACGCGGTACCCTCGAACAGCAGCAAACTGTGTATATTCTCAAGGGGTAGCGCGTCCCATACGTCCTCCACGTGCTGCCGTCTGTTCGACTGCAAGTTGAGATCGATCCTGCCACAGTGCAGCTTGGGGTCCCGGGACGCCGATGAGGCTCGAGCCGGCCGAGGCATGAGCACCAGGCGGTAGGTCAGGTTGTCCTCGTCGTCGAGATCGACGTTGATGCACACCGCGGCAACGTGTCCCACAAAGTCGATGCCTGCATCTGCTTGGTGATGGACACTGGTTGGCTCCCCGGCCATGCGTTCATGCAGAAGGCGGGAGAGGTGGGCAGCAACCGCAGTGTGGCCGCGCCACCTTCTGCTATTTTGTGAGAGACAGCTGAGCTCGATGTCTGCGCTAGGGGGGATTGTGATGTGCTCCAAGATCCACTTGAGATGAGCCATTCGTCCACTGATGGTAAACTTCGTCAGATGAGGTAGGGGAACGGGCTCGTATTGGTCGTCCTCCGACGACACAGTTGAGGGCAAGAACGTGCCCGCCAATGCGAGTTCCTTGAGCGCAGGCATGGCACAGATAGTCTGCATCAGCCAATGTGTCGTTATAACAGACGGATCCGCTGACGTCGACAATTTGAAACCTATGAGATTAGGAAAGGCGAGATCTGGAAGCTCTTCACGGTAGGCTTCCAGCTCCAGCACGAGGTAACGTAGGTCCAGGAGCGACACAGTGTGACGCGATGAACTGAAATTGTTGAGAACATACGGGAAGATCCTGAAGTCGTCGTCGACATCTGGGCGGAAGGTGAGAGCTTGTACTCGGGGAGAGCGGCGTAGCAGGTTAATCCATCCGGCACGCAATCTACGTAGCCGGGATGTGCGCATGTGGGTCCATGATACGGTGAGACAGAGAGGGTAAGACTTTGCGCGATGGAGAAGTGTATCGAGTTGTTCTTCCGTCGCAACGCAGGACATAGTGATATAGGTCCATAGTTTGGGGTACGACATTGCGACATCGCGCCAGTGGCGTGAAACGTGGCTGAGAGGCAAGACGGCGAGCGATCCACGTCGTGACCCATCGTCGCTGCCCGTGGGTATCGAGAACCACATTATCTCCCCAAGAACCTCGTCTGGCAAGATCGAGATGTCAGCGCACAAGTTGCGCTTAGCAGAGAGCTTCCGGAGGGTGGTCTGGTATCCCGCAATGGCCTCCAAACACGATGCGATAGCAGAATCGATGCTCTGTCTCGCGTCTTGTCGGTGCTGCGCCGTCGAAACAGGGCTTGACAGTAGATCTTGGAAGTTCGACGGTCCTGGAGTGCTATAGAAACCGTGTCATGATGATGAACTACGAGGAAAACATCGGAATACGCACCAACCGGAAGATGACGCGTCCTGCATCTGTCTGGTACCACCGACGACCATACTTGTAATTTGGTCTCCTTGAGAGCGACTTCCTTGTTTGCGTGATTCTCTAGTCTTGAATGAAGCGATTCGTCGTTAAGTAAAAGCTTGGTTGATGCAGACGAAGGTGAGGAGACCGCTGAAGTTGGAAGACAAACGAAGTGACGCAGCACAAAGGACTTAAACGTGGCCGCAGATCTGCGCCCGATCAAATCTAAATCGTGACCGCACACAGTAGCACGCCGGATGGCAATTGAGAAGAAATCAAGCGAGCTTTGGCATTGCCCGCATATCTACATACGCGAAGATGGTGACACAGAACAGTATGACCAAAACATGCAGCTAGCTACGTCAAAGGCCCGGTGCCGAGTTCGTCAGTCTACATGACGGTGCAGCGGTGTCCATTCGGTCGAAGTCCAACCTAGCTTCCACCATCCGACTCTCCATCTTGCACGATCGAATCGCCATTGCGTGCAATCAATCCTCCGCCCTGTCCAGTCGATCCTCCATCGTGCATCATATATAGTCGAGTCCGCATTCGGGAGACGCGAGACGAGAGCTCTAAAACGGTATGAGTTCTATGTCCTGACAGTCTTGCCGACTAATCAAAGTTGATCATACATACTCGTGCTCGCAGTCTTACTCCCCACTTCTCGTCTGCGGTCGACTGAGCACATCTCATTTGCGGTATGTACGGACGAGCGGCACCAGGGTGGTCGGCTCCGAATTGTTGAACGATGATGACACTGAAGTCGACCACATGAGAATGCTTGATCGCGATATACATACGCCTGCATGCTCTTGGGTGTGGACTTCAAAACTTCGTGAGTACGTTGTGTACACGTCAGAGACGTCGGAGAAAACCAACTCACGTACGTCAGGCCGCAATACACGTGCAGCGCGATAGCCTCACGAAACTTCGCGTTCCCGATCGAGCCAAGGGGCCAAAACTTGAAAGCATGCTGCAAAGACCAGAACACATGAGTGAATACGCCACTGTACGATGAAAAATTCACGTACGCACTCGCTCACCCCAGAAGTGATATCTAGCCCAACACCCCACACGTTTCCAAGCCCCTCTCTCTCTTCACATCCAACCAACTCAAGCCCGGCCATCCAGCTTGCAAAATGCAGACAAGCCTGAGGGATCTAGCTCTCCTCCACACTCCTCCTACCCCTCCACCGGAGCAACTCGAATTGCGGGTCACGTAGCTTGTAATACTGGAATGGGTGGTTGTGTAGAGGGGCGGTGAGATGCCATTCCCATCAAGTAAAAACCCGGACGCTCCTCTCAGCCCATGCTCGTGTGTGAGTGAAATAACGCGTCAACAACTCGATTACTTGATGCGGGTGTATTGGGAGAATGCTTGCAGAAAAAGTCGTGTGCAGTGGATTCGGTGTCGCATCGTGCATATGGGTAGGTGGTCAGTGTGTGCTTGAGATGTTTGAACGAAGCTACAGAACGTCAGAACTCAAGAGTCTTTAGTGCTAGAAACGCGTATAACTCACCCATTATCCTGGATTAACCTCCTTCAGCCTGCGCCCGCTGTCGTCGAAACCACCCAGAATCTACTAACTCAACAGGTTGTGTGTTGTTTGTGCGAAATTTGGCTGGCAGCGTGAGGAGGAAACTTGGTTCTGTGTCGAGGAGTGGTTTGGACAGCACGAGCTGCTTCTCGCAAGACAAGAATCTAGTACACCAACGTAAGACTCGGAGCAGTCGGACCGCATATAGAACGCGACGTACTTTCAGATTCCAACAGCAGTCAGCTCGCCACGCAAGGCTCGAGCCCAGCAACCGACACCTCCGAGGTGTGTCCACGTCTCGCGGCCAGCTGGAAAGACTTGTCGCCACGAAGGACATTGGGGGAGTACCACGGTAGACTTAGGTGAGAAAGAAATATTGGATGTGATCGCGTGTGTGTCGAGGAGAACGGGAGTGGTGCGAGGACCAGAGGAGGGAGGGATAGGCGTCGATGATGGTGGTTGTCGTCAAAGTGAAGAGGGCGAGTCAAAGCGCCGGCTTTACAGTGCGCTGCGCCTCTTGGTCTCTAACTACGATGTCATTCTAGTTCTTTTCATTTGATACTCTATCTCTTCATCGGTATTTCTGAATTTCAGAAAACCAAATATCTCGGTTGTGCAAAATGATGCGTGAGTCTATCACCATCGTATTCAGCATGGATTCAGTCTCACTTCAAGAACAGCTCGCTTGATCTTCTTGCCATACGCCACCGTGTCCTGCTGCTATCTTCGAGGACACAGTCGTAGCGGCTAAACCCATGTAATTCGTCTGGCCGATTGCAGCGACATCTCACAATTCGTATCCCACTGTACGGTGATTGTGGTCTGTCATAGACATACTCAGCACGCAGTCAGTCTCGCAGGGTTCGCGATCGTATCGCTTGGCCAGCAAGTCCCAGTCTTAGCTCTATCCGTAAACAAGTTCTCTATGGTCCTCCAAGACCCCATTCGTATGCCTGTTAAGCTTTTAAGTTCTGATTCGGGCTTACGCTCTCACAGGACCCTCTCTTCAACGACCGCTTCGGTCGATCGAGTCCCGGTGAGTCCTTCGCATCATGTTTGCTGTGAGACAGGTAATCTTTTGTCATTTATTGTCACTGCAGACGAAATTTTTTCTCTCTAGCAAAGGCTTAACGCTGCTTAGCGCTGAGCTAGCCTATCATTCGGCAACCACTGCACAGCACTCCGCTTTTTCTCCACTTCGTGTTAGCGCGTACGGGCCATACCTCCATTGCGAACCGCCGCTTGTTTGCTTTGGAACCAGGCCTTAATCGATGTCGAAAGGTCCGAGAGCTGAAGACAGGGCCTGGGAGTGGCTTGCTTTGGTGGTGATGAATTGCAAGCATTTCTTCGTCATCGATTTACACAGTACTCTCCCATTGGCACGAACCATGGCAGATTCGATCTATGTCAAACACGGTCAGAGCTCAGCGTTCATCTTCAGTATTTGAAGGACGGTACGAGTGTGTGAGACGTACTCTGACGTACTTTTGATTTAGACATGAAGCATCGCGAAAGGACCACGTCGATCGCCCATCATTTTGCAGAAGATTGCGATGTAAATATCGAGTGATGATCACGCTGATCGTCACTAGCCGGTGCTTTTTACTGAAGATCGTCACTAGCCGGTGCTTTTTACTGAAGATCGTCAAGTTCGACTACCGCACTTCGTTCTGCAGGCTTACGACTTTGTTGTTAGACGTCGGACACCGTCACTCATGTTCCGAGAGCTCCGAGCGGTGCGCGTTTTCGATTTCAAGGACTGAGGTATGTATAAAAAGGCATGCCGGCTCACTCCAAATCCCCAGCTAAGCTCTTTGAACTTTCGTAGGTGCTGGACGGTCAGTATCTTCTCAACTTGGTCTCTTGGACGCTGCGCTGACGTTCCCCATCGTTTTTTACAGCCTACCAAACCTTTTTCAACCACCTCAACGACCTCCGACAATCTCATCCGTCTGCCTCACCTCACGATCACCATGTACTACACTACCATCTTCACCGCTCTCGTCGCTGCCGCGTGCGCCGCCACCACTCTTGCCGCACCATCCGATCGACTTACCCGCCGCGACTTCGGCTCCGTCCAGCGCGTATACGCTCGTGACGAAGTCGTCTCTCTCGCCGTTCGCGATGTCCTTGACATCCTCAATGCGCGCGACCTTCATTTGTGAGTCTGCCCAATGCTCGCATTATCCCGTCTCCATCATTCTGATGGACCATCTACAGCGCCGCACGCGGGTTGGACAGGCGTACAGACGATACCGATGACATTGTGCCCGAGTCGAGCGTGGATACAAACATCGGCCTGTCCGAGTCATCTCTAAGTCGTCGGAACGCCATCCAGACTCTGTATGTACCCATCGTGCCCATGTGTGACCTACCTGACTGACTCCACACGCTCGTACAGGCACGAGCTGGCAAAACGTGGCAACACTGAGGACAAGAAGGCTTGGAACCGCCAGTATTCGCGAAACCGTCGAGCCAAAGAGAAGAAAGAGAAGGCCGAGGCTGAGGCCGAGAAAGCGAAGCAAAGTGCACAGGCGGAAGCGGCTCAGGACGCAACTAAGGACACGGCTCAGGACGCAACTAAGGACACGGCTAAGGACGCAACTAAGGACGCGGCTAAGGACGCAACTAAGGATGCGGTTAATAAGGCCACAGCCAAGGACGCAGCTAAGGACGCGGCGTACAATGCGCGCAACGAGCCCCATGATTACGAGGCGATGCGGCCAATCAAAGGGTTTCCGGAGAGCAATGTACGCAATGAAGGACGACTACAAGACTTGTTTTTGCAGGGCAGCAAGCGCCGGCCTACCGATCACTGAACACTTGAACCTATAGTTGCCTATCATGTCGTAGTCACTGCTCCGCGCCGGAATGAAGATGCCTTGGCTCGGAGATTGCCAACGACGTTGAGACTGGTCTTGCAGAGCAAAAGGCAGTTGTGAAAGGCCTTTTTCTGGGACTGTATCGGTGGGAGAGTGTTCATGGTCTGTCGAGATTGGGGGTACATACTAAGATGTCTAATGAAACATTCGGACAGCGAGTGTTTCAGTCAATGGTGTGAGAGCTTCGGTATACTTACGCGAAACAGCTGAGTTACCTCTCTTCAATTTGCGCTGAGCTGAGGGCCTTCACCGCGGCATCTGGACTCACTTCATATTTTGGGTCAAACTCGGAAGCAACCATAACTCCAAGATGACGTGTCGATGAAGACACCTTGAATGAGAGAAACAGTAAAGGCAGGTGTAGACATATCGAAAAGCCTTGAGAATTGCCTGTTTTGATGCCAGTGTCTGTCCGTTGGCCAATTTCCTCGTTTGAAAAAGTCGTCGTGACTCGTAGGATTGGGCGACGGTGAGACAACCGTGTTTTTGAGTCGCGTCTACGCGCAGGTTCGCTTCGGTTGGTTTGGAGGAACTAGCGGAGAGCTACAACTGACGAGAAGCAGACTCGGAGACTGGAGTTGGGTTGGCTGGCAGGACGACATGGATACTAGGATAGGAGATGGACGACAAGCCTGAACGGTGTTACCGAGGTCCGAGGCCCGAGGAGATCTTCGAAGCCCAGATGAAGATCGAGATCGATAAGATCGCACCCTATCGCACCGCACCAACAACGACTCGGCAACGCCCGCTCAAGCGCTCGTCATGATGCGCCTTCGACTCGAATACTTACTTCCGAGATGCTCCCTCTGAGAAGTTGAGTCTGAGTCTGAGTCTCTCCAACCCAACCCTTTCTTTGTCGCCTTTCGGACGACTTTTCTTCTACCTGCTCCTTTGCGCGAAGATTGTTGCTCAAGCATTCACGCAACATACGCGCCTGACTTCATTCCTTCCTGTATTCGTGCCACGGTGATCAAGAATGGGCTGAGTCGAGGGAGGCTGAACATCGAAATGTACGTTCTTTCCCCAAAACCTTCTTTCATATCTGACTTTCGCACAGGCATCTTCGTCTTACGCGAGTTCGTCTTTCAACCAATCTCTTCTATTGTCTCTGGTCTGCCTTGGGTCTTTACTGCGCTACGTTGAAGACATATGCCAAGTCCGACCGTCACAAGGACCAGTCTGGGTGTGGGTGGTTTTGAGGCTCGAAGGAGCTCGAAGCTGATGATTGTGGATGAGCGTACGTCGTGCTTTTTATTACTCTCTTCCTCCCTCCAAACTTACTAAGCTGCATTTAGACACGCATGATAAACTCTCTGGGTTGAATATCAGACCAATAACGGCGGCACGACGTATTTGGTCTCACGTTGTGTGGGGTTGAGAGGTCACCTACAGATTATAGTTTTGGGCCCCGGAAAAGTCAGGATATGAGCGAGAAGAGAACGAAAGGACGTTGAGATGAATTTGAGGAGAGGGCCACGGTTGCTTGACCAGTAATCGTACGCCGTTCGTACTCTCCCTCTCTCCCTCTCTCCCTTTCCTCTTGACCCATCTCTACTTACGTACCACTTACAGTACCTCCCAATGCACAAATGCACAGAAACTTTCGACCAGCCGCTATTCACGACCCCTCCAACTACTGGCCCCCAACGCAGTCGATCTGGACTGCAGCACGTCGTCTTCGCCATCATTTCCCCCCTTAGCAGCGGCAATATTGCTCGGTGGTATGTCGCCTGAGTACGACAGCCGCGTGTACGCTAGTGAGTACACAATTTGTCGTCTTTCTAATGAGTATTCACTCACCGACACGTTTAACTTTTAGGACTTCATCGCAATTGGTCCACTCTTAAGTTTTCAAAATCACCAGAGAAACGGTCTCTCCGCTCTCGTCCACCTCGGCGACGGCCGCAGACGTGGATATCGGTCGATTGAGGGGAATTGTGGACTGTGAGATACGTCTCAAACTGGTGTCTCTTCACGCGGAGTCGAAATCATAGGCTTATCTCAGCTCCCAGACACACACTCTGCCGATGTGCCTCGCAAATCGAGTACCAGCCGTGAACGCAGGTCAGGAATATATGATGCTCAACGTTCGTCGTCGAAGCTTCAGGGCCATCTTGGATGCATTCATTGCAAGGCCGCCGCTTTTGCTCGGCTCGTTAGAAATCTTAGGGTCTTCTACTCGTCCTCGCACCGTCGGATATATCGGATCACTTGCTTATAACAAGTAAGCAGCGGGCTGTACGGTCTGCAGAGACACTGTACGAAAAGCTTGCGCAAGAAAAGGTATCTCATTTCTCGATTTGATGGACGCGTTGTGTTAAATATCAATGTAATATTTGGTAATAGATGTCCAGTGCTAGTAGCCGGAAGAAGACAGCCCCGGATGAGTTCAAGGCGGCCCGTCGTTTTACCCCGTCATGAAGCCCATCACTGTGAGACAACTAATGCTCTGCGCTCGTATGGTCACTAGGAACTTCGATAAAGCTTCCGCTACGGAGCAGCTCTCGTCAGAGCTCGCAATATAGCTCCTCCGAGAGCTCCAGACGGTACGTGTTTCAAGCACTTTGAGTACATATAAGAGGTGTACTGACTCGTAGTGAATTCTCAGCTGAGCTCTCATTCGCAGGTGCAGGACGGTCAGTACCCACCTAACGTGAGCTTCTGGACGCCGCGCTGACCTTCGCCATCTTCTCTTTGCAGCCTACACACTCTCTTTAACGACCTCGACACCTTCTCTTCAACTTTTACCGTCTACCTCCCCACACGACCGCCATGCAATTCACCATCGTCTTCACCACTCTCGTCGCCGCAGCATGCGCTACGACCGCTCTCGCCGCTCCATCTGCGCACTTCACCCGCCGCGACTCCGGCATTCAGCGCATGTACGCTCGCGATGAGCTGGTATCTCTCGCCGTCCGCGACGTCCTCCATATTCTCGAGGCGCGCGACCTCCACCTGTGAGTCTATCCGGTCCTTCACCATTCATCTTCATGCTCGTTCTAACGGGTCATTCACAGCACTGCGCGCGGGCTGGAGAGGCGTGGACACGGAGCTTCGATCCCAGGCTCTCGCCCGGCGTCCCCTGGTCCCGTTGAAGCTGTCAGTGCCGCTGACTCTTTGAAGCATATGTCTCAAGGTGGTCATCCTGCACCTGCGCAGAACGCACCTCCTGCCGGTGGTGCTGCTGGTGCTGCTGCGCCCATCAATTACGGAGAGATGAAGCCACTGAGCGGTTTCCCCACGAGCAATGTACGTGGCTCGGGCGAGGCGTAAGAGAGATGAGATAGTGTCTTGCGGTCATATTGGCGTAGAAGGATGGTGAGGTGCTGTATTAGCTGTTCGGATAGCTACTTGCTGGGACATGAGTTCAGTACTCTGAGGCCGGAAGGCTATCCAGCATGTGTCGCTACCACAACCACATGATGTCGGTGTCACCCTTGCCCTTCCCAACACCTGCACCGTTGGATATCTCGGGGTCGCCTAGTCTCCGCCGTTAGCAGATACGGGAGCCAGACAAATGCATTCGTTCAGAGCGGATACTTACCGACTGAGATGCCGTGAAGCGTCATGGTACCCCAGCTGAGCTGTTGGCAGGAGCATACGCACAAGTGCCAGATGGTCAGTCGTTCTCCCTTCCGCACCACTCCGCTCGGAGACGAGACACTGATTTTGCTATCTTCTGAATTTCAATTTCAATTCGTTCGATACTCAACGTTCAACGTTCAACGTCCCAGAGTCAACACTCGATGGTCTACCATCACAATACAAAATTGACGGGCGGTGACTTTCCATCAACGCAGGGTCGTAGGGTGGCTCGTCTGCTAAACGATGATCTCGCCGTTAGCAGATAGCTTTCATTTCGGAAGGCGAGCGTACCATATAAAACCCAGGAACACATGTTGCGATTCTCCAGCTGAGCTCTGACATTCACAGGTGCTGGACGGTGAGTACAGTTTATTTCTCACTTGGCTTCCTAAATGTGGTGCTGATTTTCACTGTTCCTTTGTAGCCTGCAAATCCTCTTCAACGACCTTAACGTTCTCTCTTCATTGTTACCGTCTATTTCACCGCTAACATCACTATGCAACCCGCCGCCATCTTCTCCGCCCTCGTCGCCGTCGCGTGCACGACCACCGCTTTCGCCGCTCCATCCGCTCCTCGTTTTACTCGTCGCGACTACGGCGTCCAGCGTATGTACGCTCGTGATGGGCTTGTCTCTCTCGCCGTCCGCGACGTCCTCGACATCCTCAACGCGCGCGACCTTCATCTGTCAGTCTATCTAGTACTCCTCTCGCTATCCCGTCTTCACTTTTCTAACGGACTGTCTGCAGCACTGCGCGCGGGCTGGAGACGCGTGCAGATAAGTACAGCCGATGATGTCTCCGTGCCGGACGACGACGTAGACAGCGACTCGTCCGAGTCGTTTCTTGCCCGCCGGGATGCCATCGGATACATGTGCGTGGTCCCAGTGCCGTTTCTGAGCCGAGACCAACTGACTGACTGACCTCACACGCCTGTGCAGAAACGACCTGGTGAAGCGAGGAGGAACAGCAGGCAAGGGCGAAGCCTCGAAGGAACCCAGTGAAGCCCGGAAGGAACAGCAGCGTATAGCCTCGCAGAATTATCGAGCCAAGAAGACCCAAGAGGCGAACGCGGAAAGAGAAAAGTTGAGAGCAGCGGGCCTCGACCCTAGTAGCTACAAGCGACCCTCAGGGCGCAGTGAAGCTGCCACGCAAGCAAGAAAAGACGACAATCCGAGGCGCAAGGCAGAAGCTCGAGCTAAGCAGAAGGCAGCGGAGGATGCGCGGGCAAAGGACAGGGCAGATAAGGATGCAGCGAAAGAGAAGGCATGGAACGAGCTCAACGAACCCCACGATTACGACGGGATGCAGCCAGTCAAACAGTTTCCTGAGAGCTTTGAACGCGGCGGAACAAAAGGTGTTGGCGGATCGCCCAAGGATGCAACCCAGTGAAAAGTCCGTCTGTCCAGCTTCGTCTTCCGCGCACTGTTTAGGAGTCGCTGGTCTCATTCCAAGATCGTACTCAGTGTCTTCCCGTTCCTGTTCATCTTATGCTACTCGCCTGTACATTGTCTCAGCTGTACTAGTATGGCTCCTCCTCTCCTACAATCTCTACTCGGCCCGGCGCCAAGTCACTGTCCATGTACGAAATGCAAAAATTTACAATTGCGAGTCGCGCGCACCATCATGCATCAAGAGCATAGGATACTCCACGGTATCTACACGGGAGCTTCACCTCCCGGGTCAGGAGTCTGAGCTTCACCAGCACCTGCGCTACTCGTCCGAGTACAGTCCAACGATGACGAAGGGCTTCCTGCGAGTCTTTCTGCATCTGAACGGGGCAAGCGCATGACTCAACACCACGATAACACTGGATTGATTTCACGATGAGCTCTTCTCTTCTCTTCTTGTCCAAGTCTCACTGAAGCAGACAACGTGGATGTCGGATAGCAAGAACCGTTCATGTACGTGCATCAATAGCTGAAGCGCAGCGCGTGGTGAAGGTAAGCCTACTACGACTCGCAAGCCTTTCCGCGTTCCTTGGCATTACATTACTTGCAGCTCGTAGGCTCATAGCTACATCGAACTGCCGGCACCATCTCCATCTGGCACTTCCTCACATTACCAGGCACTTTTGGGTGCCAGCTTGCGCATAGGCTGACCAGTACGGCCAGGCAACCCAGCAAGCTTGTTACCTTCATGAGTCTCCTCCTCTTTCACTTGAGGGACGCCTTGAGCAGCATGAGTGGGCACTTTCAGTTGAGTGATAGCTTTAGCAGCATGAGTGCGCTCTTTCAAGTCGGCCAGACCACCAGCAGCGTCCATTTCGTTCTGCGACCTGGCACCCTGAGGTACGATAGCCATCTGAGGAAGTACCGGATGCCCAGCACCTGCAGGATACGCGAGGCCTCGAGCACTATAAGGTAGCTCCATCCGTCAGCGTCCGTTACGCGAGCTCACAGGGGCAGCTGGAAGACAAACTCACAAGTGAAGGTTGCGCGCATCGAGCATATCGAAGACGTCTCGAACGACGAGTGATGTCAGCTCCTCACTGGCGTCCTTGCGCTGATCGATGCCGGATCCGCGTCGAGTGAGCTGGAGGGATGGAGCGGCGAGAGTGGTGGTGGTGCACGCGAAGACGACGAGGGCGGCGCAGACGGTGATAATTTGCATGGTGGTCGTGCGATGGGGTTGACAGTACAATCCGAGAGGCGTGGTTGAGCTCGTGAAGAGGGTGTATGGGAAGGCTAGGAGGGAAGTCAGCGCCACATCCGGGAAGTCGAGTGAGGAAAGCTCTGACCGTCCAGCACCTGCAAATGAGAGCTCAGCTGAAGATCCGCAATGTTTTTACAGTCTGCTTTATATTCATGTTGAGGAGTGATTTCGATGAAATTTTCACCCACGTTTGATACCGCGAGAAGACGTACCTAGATGAAAACATCGCCGATCTGATTCTTAACTGCTACCTCCCCTCACGTATGTAAAACAATCGCTTTCGTGCGATTGAAAGGCCTAAAGGAACGCTGTTGGAGCCCTGGGACATACTGGGACATAACGGTTGTCTTCCTGACCGAAGTCCGCCACGGAGACCGCAAGACTTCCATCCGTCGAGATGGCCAGCGAGTTTGACTGCCACTCCGCGTCTCCTGTGCAAATTACTCCGACGACCATGTCCATGACATCTGCAAGTACATGACACAGCTCCGATAGCTCTCGACGACTGGGGAACACGACGAGCTGCCGAGACGAACCTCCTTGAGCCTCAGCTCCGCCGACTTGCGAGAACAAGTCTATATCGGCTTGAGATGTAAGATAAACGGGCTTCACCGCAGGAAGTGAGTGAAAACCATCGTCATTAATTGTACAGTACGCACGCCGTAACTGTGTAGCATGGGTGAGAAGACAGATTCGGCTCAACGGGCAGGATTCGTCAGAAGGACAGAATAGTGCAAAGCTAGAATCACATCGATCCCTTCCATGCCTCAATGAGCTCCCCGACATGACGCCCTCGTGGTTCAATCTTGCATTTGAAAGGTGCCGGGGCTCTGATGAATCAAGGTCAATTCAGCTAACATTTCATGAATCGGACTCGACAGATGGGAAGAAACACATACACGATACCGCCCCCAACGAACGCTTCCGGTGGCGTAATTTCCTTCCCATGCTCATCTAAAGCTTTGGAGACCTTGAACATAGAGAGAATGGCAGCTGCAGCAGTGAAGAGAGTCTCTTTCGTGGAAGCTCGTCCCGGACACACTCTGAAGGTGGGGCATAAGAACGAGCTGGCCGTTTTCAACGCAGAACCGAAACTGCTCACCTCCTGCCAAATCCGAATGCAATATCGAATGGGTCGTTTGAACGGTCGATCCTGAGTTCAAACCAACGCTCTGGCCGAAACACAGCATGGTCGGGAAAAATATCCTCTCTATGAAGCATAGCCCTACATCATGGATTCGCGTCAGGATGCCGACCAATTTCCCGCTTGGTTGTGAGACGAACCAATAGTTTACAATGATCATCCTGTCCTTAGGTATGAAATACCCATTGTAAACGTCGTCTTTGGTAGGGTTTCGAGTCACTGTTTCCTCGACTCAGTAGAAACTCACTTTATCTTCATATGAATTCTGAAAAAACTCACAAAGCGGGATAACTGGGTGCCACCGCAAAACTTCTCGCACGACGGCGGCCATGTAGGGCATACGGTCCCAGTCGTCTATCGTCGGCAGACGGTCCGTACCGATAACGCGATCCACTTCAGCACGGGCTTTCTCCTGTACGGCCGGGTAGAGGGTCATGGCCAGCATGAACGTTTGGAGGCTACAAGTCGTCTAGATTGCCCGAGGATGTTGACATGTTGAAGCGGATGACAATTTGAAAGACGTACGGTATGTCCGCCTGCAAAAAGATACGCTGAGAACTTGCAGCACGAACAGGTGAATGAGACGTACCTGTCAGAATTTGACCAGCGGTATTGACAATAGCGTCCTCTTCAAATGGGTACACAAAATTTGCCAGTGCCCTGGAAAGAACCGACGCCTTCGCAGTACCACCCTCCTACAGGAATGTCGTCAAATTCGTGTGGTAGAAGATATCCAGTCCATGAAACTCACCACCGAGCTTTTGACAGAATCATACGCCTCTTGCTTGAAAGCGTCAGCCGACCGCTGCCACACTGATGCCGTTTTGTGGAACGAAGCACCAGGAACCCAGCTCGGTATGTGTTCCACTGGTTCGAACGGTTTCACTTAGCACAATTTTTAAAGAGACGCAAAGATATGCTTACACCAAGGTAAGACGTTAATGAGATGCCCTCCAAATCCAATCGTGCTGACAAAGTTCTGCACCCACTCATTGGACCTTTTGACTAGCGGATCGGCTGCTCCTTGAGCCTTGTGGCCATATCCCATTTCTAGAGAGAATTCGGCTACGAAGCTACACAATTCGTTAGCGAGTCTGAAGGTAGAACAACGAAGGAGGCCAGGAAGAGAAAGAGTTCGCACATGGCTTACTTGTTGATGTGCACCATGAAGTCGTCTGGGTTTTGCAGCAGGTTGTCGAGGAAAGACACCATGTGGTCGTTCAAGATGTCCCGATACCGCTCGAGTTGACGCTTTGCGAGTCCTTTGAGTAGAAACCTACGCCCTTGCCTATGCTTGTGGGCATCAGGTTGGAAGAGTAGACCTTGCTGGAAATTGCACCTATAGTGAGAATATCGGTCAGGCGGGACCCTTGTATCTATACCACGGTCACGACACATACATCTCGATCATCTTCAGCGGAAGGCGGTTGGTATATGTCTGATAGCGCGACACAAAGAGCTCGCGGGCAACATCGACAGATGTGACGACTAGAGCTTGCGTTCCGAAGAGGTTCACGCTATAGATGGGGCCTGCGTTGAACCGTCAGCCAGTATCGACATCCTCAAGCAAAAGTGGTCGGAAAGACTCACCGAACTCCTTTGATAACTCCGCCATCTGCTCCTGGGCCTCTCCAAGAAACAGGTTGCCGACGATGGGTAATGGTCTCGGACCTGGTATCTCGTTTGGCGGGTGTGACGTATGCCGTCGAATCCATGTTGTGAGTACGAGACCAGCGAGGAGAGAGAGACTCGTATATGCAACCACTTCGGGGGAGAGATTTGAGTGTGCCATTCGAGGGAAGGTGAGCAACCCTGCAGGGGCATGGGTGAATCTGGGGGTAGAAGAAGAAGACAAGAGTTGAAGCGTTCCCATGCTTTCAGCGACTCTTGAACGTGTTAAGCGGAGCTGCAAGAGCGGTTGCCATGCATAACATGGAAAAGGATTGATTCCATGTCATCGGCACGAGCATGCATGGGCTAACCAGGATTGAGCGACGAGTGATGGTGGTGGAGGGAGCATCATAGTCTCCGACGCAGTCTCGGAAACTCGGACTCGGACATCCTGCTATCGGCCTCGGCAGTTCAGGCGCCAGAGACGGCCCGTAGGTGTTGACTGCACCAGTGCTTCCGCAAACGCGATGACCTGAACCATAATTCTACCTCTCTGCACCGCTCCTACGTTAATCGTACATCTTGAAATACGACCTGAATTGTAAGGTTTCGATGGCCGGTCGCGAAGCTTCAGGCTAATTTGCGTCTCCAGGTTCTGAACTTCGAGGTCCTTATCGTCTTCCACCTTCCTTCCGAGCGCCGTGATGGTGCGCCCACAATCACGGTCCACACGACCTGCGCCACGGTGGGTGAGAGACGTTCGTATCTCAAATCGTCCGATCAAAGTTCAGTTCATTTCTATCGAATTGCCTTTCGAAGGGATCAGATTTACTCCTCGTTCAGACTATGCAGCCCATGGCTTACCATAAGTAACCACAACATTTGCTCGTGTTTTCTCTTTCTCCATGTTGGTCGGATCATCAAGTGTCAACGTTCAGCTCCTCTGTCGAGGAGAAGTATATCTGACAATATCAGTTCAGCGCAATGTGTAGCGTAGATATGAGCAACGAGCGTTACCCTCTGCAGCTGATATCGTTCTCTGTCAGTCCTCAGCTCATCTCTCGCCAGAATCACAGAACGGAGGTATTCTGTTCTTCATTCTCCATCACCTGGAGAACCATGCCTTGCTACCAATCTGTGGTAACGACAGATGTCGGTTTTGGGAGCTCGAGATATAAGGCTCATATGTTGCAGCCGCGTCATCGTAATCGATGTTCAGCGTGCACTGCGGTAATCATATGTCAGAAGCGACATCTCTTGCAGAACGAGAACACTCACACGAATCTCGCCTCGTGGCCTCACTAGGTTTCGAAAGATCTCAGATAAATGTCGGTCTTTGTTAGTTGTCGCCGAGATGGTGTCCTCAGAAAGAAAGACTACTCGAGAGACACAAGTCCAAGAGCTCTCACACGCATCGCGAGGTTCGGTCAACAACACTGAAATAATGAAGAAAGGTCTATGGTACCGTATCAAGGAAGTGGTATCGAAACAGAACGTGAAAAAAGAGTCAATCGTATCGTGTGCTCAACAGCGAGAAAAGAAGAAGTTCCTTCCTCGGCATGTCTAGCCCGCGTCGGGCGGTGAGGCAAAGGGAACATGAGGACATGCGAGAGAAAGATAGTCCTAGATTGGGAATGTCCGAACGGAAAATGCGTAGCGTGTGCTGGGAGAAACAGAAGGGGAAACAGTTGCAACGAAGCCTTGGACTGGGAGTGGGACCTGCCAACCGCTCAGACCAATGTGAGGAGGCCGAAGAGCATAGCGGCCACGGGGATGAGCAATGCGCTCGCGAGACCGGACGCTGGGGCGTCAGAGCTGGAGCCGCTTCCAGAGTTGTTGGAGCCGGAGTTGCTGCCTGACGTGGGTGAGCTGCCACCAGCACCAGTGCTCGTCGAGCCAGTGGTGGTGTTGGGAGGGTTGGTGGAGAACGTGCGGATGTAGTTGATATCCCAGAACGCGTTGGCGTAGTTGGCGGGGTCGGGGACCAGTGCGGTACAGTTGGGCGCGACCGAACCGCAGGTGCTGGCGAAGACCTGATCTTGACCAGCAAAGGCACCGCAGATGTCAATGTACTGGAACGCCGTCATAAGTCAGCAACACGACCCGCAGCAGGCTGAGAACTAAGAATAAACACGCACGATAGTAATGAATTGCGGGCCGAACACCGTCGACGGGTCACAACCGTCCGCAGGGTAGAACGCGCTGGGCAGTCCCCATCCAGTTGGGTCCGGGCTGTTGTTCGTGCTCGAAATATCCGAGGGGATCTGGTCTCCTCTCGAGAAGAACCAAATCGAGACACCCTGCTCATTCCACTGCATCGCGTACACTCCTCCACCCGCCTGCGCGAACCCAGCACCGAACGAGTTCTGCTTCGTCTCCTGCACGATACATCCGCTGTTGATGTCGAGCGCGGGCACGACTGTGCAGTTGCTGCCGGTGGTCTTGCCGGACTGCTGCGTGGCGGCAGATGCGGGTTGGTTGCAGGTCTGGCCTACGTGCAGGGAGTACTGGTTGATGGTGGCCTGGTTGACGTTCTCAACGATATCGATCTCGCCATTGGTGGGCCAGTTGGCACCTTGCGTGAAGAGACCTGGCCATACGGAACACTAGAATGACGACGGAAAAGAATGAGCCCTGAAGAAAGTGACATGGAGATGAGACGTACGCCAAGAGGAATATGATTGATGTCGGCAATAAGCAAGCTCCCCATCTGCAACGGGTCGTTGCTGATCAAGTACACGCTGTTCCTCCCAAACGCTGGGTCTCCCGCTCCGTTTGTCGTGTTATCGACCTTGATAATTGCATGCTGGTTGCTGTCGACAGAGGTGAGACCTCCGCTAACGGCGTCGGCTTGGTCGATGAAGTGGACGTTGCCTATGCGTGAGAAGTCAGCATGACAGGATTGCGAGGACGAGGGACAAGAAAGAACGCACCGAAGTTGTTCGAATCTATCGCACTCGCATTATACCTGAACCCGCTGAAGCTGCAGAAACAAAACGTGTGAGCGGCTGGGAAGATGTAGACAAGTGGTTGCCACGCACAAGTTGGAACCGCTGAAGTCGTTGACAAGGGCGTATTTTGTGTTGTTCTGAGCGTTGGTGGCGACCAGCGAGGCAGCAAGGAGAGACAGTCCGAGGGCTCTACCGTAGGACATGGCGTCGAGAAGGAGTCAAGAGGCGAAGGGAGAAGGTAAAGAGCGGAAGTTATACACGGCGGTCGTCGACGATGATGGTGAGGAGCAAAAATGGCAGACGCGCGCTCGCACCGCTGCGCATGCGGTATTCATAGAACAAAGAACAGCCACGACGGCAACCATCCGGCTGATGGACACCAGGACTATTTTAGGGTCCAAAATGTTGAAGAGTCGATGATGTATTGCACGAAGAACGCAGTACATAGTATTATTGCAGTACATACTGTCAAGTACAACATTCGAAGCACACTTTTTCAAAGATACTGATACATTCAACAGGAAAAGACGACCGAATCACTCTATCCAGAACTTGAATCCACCATTGCTGTGCGGAGAAGTCGATGAGCAGAGTGGCATTCAACACTGGATAGGGATCTCATCTCAGACCATATCCACGGGCCACGATTCCACGAACGCAGTGTACGATGAGGTCACTGAGGGTCGCTTCCATGACGCAAAGCCTCATGGCGATCCACGGATGGTATCTGGCTGCGCAAACTACCACCCGAGCCGAAGGGAGGACACGCGGAGAGCATGCTGAAGCCTCTCACTATTGTAAGCGGTGGAGCAGCCTTCTACGCCTCGTGCCTCAAGTCAAAGCAAGGCCAGCCGTACGATACACCGCCCTCCGGGGATTCCGAGAAGGACCAGAAGCTCAGGTACGGTGGTACGCCTAGAGGCCCGCACTCGGAAAAGAGTCCTGGCGGTGGTGGTGTCCGCTCACCAAACGAAGGGCCGTCTGCGAATGCTCGAGTGACTCAGAATGACGGAAGCAGGCGTATAATAGGTCGTACGCACAATATTCCGATTCCCAAAGCAGATCTCTGTCTGAAGACGCGCAAATTGCTCATTCTTTCGATGAGATCGTGTCCTTACACCGAGCAGTGAAGTTTGAAACCCCATTGCAGGATGAAGAACGGACCACGTGCATAGTACGATCGCTGAACAGAGTCGTACAGCAGTCCCTCCAGCCAATGGAGAGATAGCAGCACACTAGTACGAGTTCAAGACATTATTATGCAGTACTATATGCGAGGTATAAGCTCAAACGCACGCAACTAGAGAGTCGAACGACAGGACGCACCACTGAAGCCGTTCATCGCCTCCTTCAACCCTTCGGATAGCAAAACACCGTGAAATCAACCCCAAAACCACCCTTAGTAAGATTCCGTGAGAGGTCCACTGCCTTCGAGACTAGATTTGAGACGTCTTCAATGCGCCTTGCTTGAACTTGCAATCCGAAACGAGCCTGTCCGAATGGCCAGGATGCGGTGATGCGCTGTGCTGTCAGAGCGCTCGTTACAAGCCTTCCAGTCGACATGACCAGACAAGAGATGTCGTCATGTTGACACGTATGTGCTTCAGAGAAAGTGGATAGAAGTAGATTCACAAAAGAGGTCTACTGAGAGTCTGAGAGTCGACGCAGAGTACGGGTCAAGCTTGGGTCAAGCAAAGCAAGTGAGATCAAGATCAAGATCGGATCGGGTCATAGCTATACAGCTCCTCGGCAAGAGCCGACGACGCGCGTGGCACAGACTCAGACTGAGACAACCATGGGCGGGCTGCGTTTCCTCAGACCAGGTCAAAGTCCCAGGTATTCGGAAACGATTTTGTTCGAACACATATACACAATCTCGAAGCTGGTTCAAACCCGGAAAGGTCGAACAGCATACGTCGAGCTGGTTTGTCGCTTTGAACACGGCGTGAAGGCTCGGACGACACCTCGGCCCCACAAGTGGAATGTGGTAGAACACGACAGCGTTCAAGCTAGGAATGAGGAATGAGGAATGCATGAGTCGTCAAGATCCAGACGTCCGAAGGAGCAGCGAAAGTAAACTCACATTAACAAGCTTCTCTAAAGGCAGGCCAGCGCGAGACGTGAACCGTATGGATAGGTCCTAGAGCTGACCAGTTGTACCGGACTCAGACTTGTATCTTGGACTAAATCAGCGTAGGTATCGTGACTTGAGCTGAATGAGGACATACCGACTTGAGAGAGTAAGTCCCAGAGCGCTAACCATGTCAAGGTCGAACCGAGTGACGTGTCAACGCTGCCCATCCTTGTTGTTGCTGTCGGCGACGGAGAAATACTGTTGATTTCGTCGGCGTAAGTGCATCACCAAAGAAGCCAATGCGGCCACTCATGCTGAATGCGGCAGAATACAGAGGCCTCGTCAACCGGTGAGCTTCGGTTGTATCATCTGCGTCTTGAGCGACTCGCTATCTCAAAAGATGCGCGAGTCTCTGACCACGATTAGCAAGCGAGTTTCTGCTTGTTTCGATGTCGAGATGCAACGGTCATAGACGGCAGAGAGATAAGACGGTGACTGAGAGACATTCGATAGTCCTAAGAAGAGGAAAGCGTTCCACAATACAGGCTCCTCGAGCAACGGTACGGCGCGGAGAGTTGCGTGAACCTCGGTGCCGCAGATGCTGATTTGCGAAGTAGCACCCACGTCGAGGGCGAGAAAGGTGATGCTAGAAACAGCGAAAAGTGCAAGCCGCTTGTGTATCTGAACACCGTCGGATAAGCCTATGGACGCGAGTACGAGAAAAAACCGCCGGCGAACATGCCCAGACCGAATCGATGACCCTGCCCTTCAAGTGTAATAGCAAATGACCGAAGTCGAAGTGCCGGAGGTGGTGAGAGCTCTTTGTGATGATCGACCAGGGGCTGATGGACATGAATTTGGAGATCTCGGATGCAACCGAGATCGCTGAGGAGAAGTTCCAGCGCAATGCTATTACTGGTCCGCAAGTCGACGCTGAGAGGATGGAAGCCGACACGATAGGAATATCGTGATGGTCTAGATGTGTATGATACCATGCGCGAGAACTTGAGACCACAGCGTTGGTGAACCCTCTGCCACTGTTGCGAGACGGCAGCCAAAAAGGGATGCTCAACAAGCCAGAGTGGTGATTGTGGTGTTTGCCAATATATCGACTGAGAGTTTTTAAGAGGGGCTCAGCGCATGATAGTGGGAGGTAGCGCTCGCATGTTTTCTCCGATGAGGTGTTGACAGCCACCAATGACCGTGTCGGCACCGGGACGGACCACTTCCTTCAGGTATGTCGAAGCTTCAGAACGGTGGATCGCATCTGCCATGAATACGTGGAGTATATCTTCTGCGAGCTCCATCCTACTGTATCGTATCCAGACGTCAACCTGAGAGACGGATACGCGAGAATTTCGCGTCACTCACGAGTCGAATGAAGGAAAGATACATTGCGGTTGATTTGGCTGAGGAGACGACAGTGCAAATGATGCCAGCTCGCCCGAGCGGATGTGTTGCAGAAGCGTGCGTTGTTCGCTGTTGTTCGTAGGTCAAAAGCCCTCGGGAAGAGTGATTGGTTCGTGGTAGGCTCGCGGGACGAGATCAACTTCGCTTGCGCCAGGAGAGATGATGTGGATGGCTACGCGTGGCCACGATCACAGGTTCCACGCGTGTATACTTCTCGCATGTCTAGACAATATTTCGTGCTGAAAAACATACAGAGAAGCAAATAGATAAATGTAGGAACAGAGAGTGGCCAAGCTCACTCTGAGTAAGGCTGACATCGATAGCTTGGACGTAACCTCTCTACCTCTGACGACGAGGCCACATTATTGTAAGTTGTAAGTGAAAGACCCGTGCACGAGATCACGCACAGCACGTCTAGGCCTTTAATCAGAGTCCAGCGAGCTCGGTCGCAGGTCGTCTGATGTGAACCATAGCGAATGACAAGACCACGTCGGCGCATTATCTTCCTGTCGCGCAGAGAGCTCGTTACGCCTGCATGCTGGAATACGTTCGCAAAGTTGTGGTCTGGAAGACTACATCATTGCATGCAATATCCACAGCGCTGCAAGCATGTACATCTAAACTGCGATCAGTATGTGGTATCATACGAGAGGTGATGACACGTACCTCATACCGACCAAAACCCGTCACTGAATTCTCCGAAACAAAATCGACCCTGCTCATTGTAGACTGTTCGGCCGCCGCAGTTGATACAAGGCCAACAGGATCTATGATGAGAATACTCGCCAGTGGCCTGAGTGAGAGGAGGAAATCAAGCTCAACGTCGACGAACCTCAACAAGCTACAACTTGAACTTCTCCGAGTCTGATGCCGCCCGCGCTGCACAGCCCGACGATCATCGATCAGCCGGATCACCCGATGCGATCTTTGCGCGATTTGCGTGCGTCACTAGTCCGCACTGCGCAGCCTTCTGCTTCTGTCAAGTGCAAATTCGAATGGGTCACCAGTCAAGTTGGGGGCTGTTGGGGGTCAGGCCGGTATTGATGAACCCCGCACTCACGTATATTTGCCAGCGACACTAGCGTCCACGCAAATTGCGGTGAAATTCGGGAGTGTTCTCGCAGAGGTGGCACATCCAAAAACATCAAGCTGAGGATCACATCGTCCAAAAAATACCTGCTCAGCAATCGAATGAGCATCCGTCTTCAGTAAGTCTCCCTTCGGGAACTTACCACTCAATCTGATTCGTCTGCGGTCCTTTTACCATCATGTAAGCTTGTCGCACATACCGCTGGCAAGCCATCTTCTGTCAGACATCCGGCCATTTATTGCATCTTGATCGCTGTGACGTCGCCCTGCCAGGGAGTCGTCAGGTATCGTCTTCGAATTCTGGTCTGAATGAACGCAGCTGAGTGTCGTCTAGGTCGATTGCTGACCAATTGCAAGCTGAAGGTGTATGCATTATGATTGAACAAGGTGTGTGCACTGACAGTTCGAAACGTGGCCGGTGTTTTCAGCATCTTCAAGAGGTTTGCCCGATCGGTCCCGTGAAGCTGTTTGTGTTGTACTGGACGATAGCACACATTGTGCGCTCCTGAAGCCAGGCAACCACGATCGAGCAACGGTCTGTAGAGGCGTAGATGCGGACAAATGGTGGAGAGAGCCGAAGCCGTCTAACAATATCATCATCACTAATATCAAAGCAATACGACCTCATCTCAGCCCCGGCTCTTCGGTACACCAATTCCCCGGCAGTTCCACATGGTCATGGAGCCGGTTTTCATTATACTTCACAGCACCGACTTCGTTGCCAATTCCTCAATTTCACCTCGGCTAAGTTGGATCTCTGGATGCATATATAAAGGACGCACAGATCATCGTGGATCCTCAGCTGAGCTCTCAGATCTCACAGGTGCTGGACGGTAAGTTGTTCCCCGTTTGCATAGTTCAGTTTGACGGTATGCTGACTTTCGCCCTCTCCTGCAGCCTGAATTCTTTTCAACGACATCATCAACGACTACTTATCCACCTTCGACTCCGACCGACCACCATGCGCTTCACCATTGCCGCTTTCACTGCCCTTCTGGCCTTCGCGTGCACCTCCACTCTTGCGGGAGCACAGGAGAATACTCCAGGAGACGTCCAGAATGTGTATGCGCGCGATGAAGTCATCTCTCTCGCCCTTCGAGACGTCCTCGAGGTCCTCCACGCCCGTGATTTTGACTTGTGAGTCGTGCATATCTTCCTCGCTATACCACAAACAAACCTGATATACAGGACTGTTGGAAGTGGACTGAAGAGGCGGGTCATCCTCACTCCGGATGCGCCATCAGAGGGAGAACCACGTCACATCGAGCCTCTTCCACCTCCGCCTCCACCTTCTCCTGTCCAAGGTGCTCAACAGCCTGCGAGGCCTGGCCATAGAGATGTCCCTAGCTTTTTCCTCGCTCATCCTCCCCGAACAGGAGGAGGGGGTGGTCGAAGGACCGGTGGTCGGAGAACAGGCGGTCCAGGAGCGGGTGGTGGGGCCTCTAGTCGCCTTAGTAGTCGCATGGTCGTACATAAAGAGAGGTTGGGCGCAGCTAGTACATTGGTTGTTGATATATTGTACTCAAAAGTACTTGTAGAGTCCAATGAAATGGCAGGTAAATCTATAAGCCGCACGTCGTTCATGAGGCCTGAGGGGTTGAGAGGAATGGGTGACTTCCCGTAAGAACTTTAGGGACAACTTTGGGGACGATCAGAGCCCAAATCACCGTTATCGAGATCAAAGTGTGACATTTTGAGACTCCGAAGCGTCGATTTGAAATGCACGAGCTGTTCCAAACCTCGAAATCTGGGAGGTGGGTCGACCCCCCTTCCCAAACCCTCCTCACGATTTTCGACGGGTTGACGCCCATCGCCAATCAAGCCACCGACCCGGTTTAGCAAGTCGTATCACGGTCATCTAGTTGGAATCTCGCCTACGAGATCCATTGAGATTCGACGAGCTTCGTCAAGCTACGTCCTACATAAATTCTTTGCTCGTATGTCTATTTTATACGACTCTCACCTGTGGCAACGTCCTGGACACTCGTCTGACACTCGGCGCCGGAGCTGCAGGTACCTCTTGGACAACCTCAGCCGGCGTGACACGAAGAGCAATCATCTCTCCGAGTCGACGTTCAGCGGACTACCAGTACTACAACGTCTTCCCTTCGCTTTGCGACAGAGGTAATTATCTCGCAAAATTGGGATCGTATACGCGCTATTGAATACTGTATCAGCTTTGTATCAGCACGAATCCGATTTGCTTCCTGAGTAGACAACTCGCCCACAACTTGAGCTTGAACCAGCAGCAAGCTGAACTTGCTTTCGAAGTGCGAACGGCGGTCTCATATGCAAGAATGATGCCCTGATTGATCTGCGTCCAGTGCGGATGGCCAAAATCAGTCTCTAAATCCTGCATTGCTGTCGTTACGGTTTGGGTACTGAGCCTAATCGCCCGCATCAATTTTTTTCGTCACATCTTTTCAGCCCCGACGATGTGGCCAGTTGTCCCTAAAATTCCTACGGGAAGTCACCCAATACATAAGTTCCGCTCTCTGATAAAACGCACTCAGACGTGACAACATGAGTATACCTGGTGATTTGCTTTGAAGTGGTGTTAAGTATCGAGCACTGGGTGAGAGGCCGGGTCCACCGCGCATACATGGAAAAAAGCATCGATTCAAAGTCTTGGACGTATGAACGGTAGAACGTGGCCGGAATGCTGTGCGACCAAGAGGGAAAAGTCTTCGAAATCGGAGAGGCTCCCCGACGAGTTGGGAGAGAGCTACAGAGAGGCTCTTGTTGAGTAGCCAATCACAGATATCCTCCAAGCTCGCGTGATACCACATCTGATGAAAGAAACGCCACAAGCAACGACGTCATAAATCATGATCGTAAAGTCGAAACGGCCACACGCACCCAAACCACATGACTTTCCCCGCATCACGTTTGTATATTCACCTCTGGCCGTCGCACCCGAACTTGACACCCTCGTGGTCTAGGCTACTATGTCAGAGTCACAATAATCAGCGGAGAAAGGCAGGCCGCAAACGAAAGTGGAACGGGGTCTCCTTTGGGTCTGCTTATTGCCTTCGCCACACAAGCTCGAGCTCGTGATTGGATTCTGTACGCAGCAAGCTGCAGGACTGAAATGTGCGCGAGTGTAAGAAACCGAAGGAAAAATAGAAAGCCAGCGCAAGAACTGCGCACAGTAGATCTCCCGCACTCCTCTTCCTTCCGAGCGATGACGATGGAAAATGACTTCCAGAGTTATTGGCACCCAAGAAGTGTAAGGAAGGCTGGTTGAATGTGGCCACTATCGATCAGGCGCGAGCTCGAGGAACTGTAGATACGTGGCGCGACGTCGACGCGCACATAGAAGTGAACTTGAAAAGTGTCAAGCCTTGTGTACCGCATGTGTTGTCATAATCCGAGTGATCATGTACATAGACTGCGTACACTCGAGCTCACAACTCTTCAAAAATTGAACTGTTTGCACGTCAGCCAAGAGGTAAACCTGAAGGGCTCAAAACACAACGCACCTCAACAACAAGGACGCCCACAGGCTAGCTATGTAACCTATGCGCTGTGCTGAGCCTAGTCCCCAATCGCTCTTCAAATACGCTCTGATCTGCTGGCGACGCGTTTTTCAGCAATAAAGTGGCGAGCGATGAGGTCGCTGAAGTTTCGAAGATGCTTGTTACACTGTTGTACTGCTTGTAGACCAGGATGAATTGAGGATGAGCGAAGGATGACTTGGAGCGCGACAGGTGGTAGTCGGACTTTGCCGAAAAGCGGTAGCGTTAGGGCCCGATCTCATCTGGATACGCTTTACTCACTGCCAGCAGCCTCGAACGCATCTTCTCCCTCGAGCCACCCCTCGCTCCTCCTCCTCCTCTGCCTCCTCATCTCCGGAATGGTGATTCAAACTCGCAATTGCAACACTACGCAGTACAGAAGCCTCTTCTCAGCCATACGAGATCGGGAGCGATGAAGACGAGAGTGACAGGCGGACACAACGAGACCGTTGTTGAGTTCTTGGTGGGACGGTGGTGAGCATTCTTACTCCGTGATATAACATTCATAACATCCTCAACGAATTGACACCCAGGTACATTCCTCGCGCGGTGCCTAATTGCTCTTGAGCCTCGTTCCTGGAGAGCTTGAGCGTTTGTTCGTCTGGTAAATATGTTAGGCCAATTTGCTTCATGACGCGTCTCCATACAATCCTCGAATCATGTCGTCCGGACCACCGCTTTTCTACATCTACGTCAAAGAGGTGCGCCATGTATTCTCTTTCTAAAGTATGTCTTTAGAACTAACGACAACAAACATCTCAGATTGTTGGTAACACCACCTACATCGGCGTATTTGCTTCGCGTGCCTTCGCCGACAGATGGTTGGCTGAATTAAGAAGTTCCGGCAATGTGAAGCTCATAAAGAGTATCAAGCGCATTTCGTCTCAATTCTACACACAACAACACGCCGGAGATGTAGAAGCTACGCTCACCGTGATGCCCAAATATCGCGACAAAGTCTTCTTCATGCTGGCAAACGGAGTTGGTCTCTCTTCGCCCGGCGGACTCGTCCCGCCTGACCGTACTCGGGATGTGATCAGTGGTGAAACGTACGGCGTTTTGTTTTTCTCGACCTATGGCTCTGCAGATTTACTGGCTGCTATCTAGGTATCTGATACGCAACAAGACCGATCCCAGGTGGTATTGGGCGTGTACCCCGACCGGCGCAGTCACCTGCTCCCGTACCCAACGCTCCTTCTTCCGCGTCTCGACCTCTCCCAACACCACCGCTTCTCGCCCCGGCATCGGCTTCACCGAATACGACACCCTCTTCCTCCAGGACGTACAAAGCGGCAAGTACATCCGACTCGGCGAGGCCGTTCCGAACAGGTACATGGCTAGACTGCTTTTGGCGGATGAGGGGTCAGGTCCGGGGCCGTTGGACGAGGGCATGGTGGGGCCTGGGTCGCGCTTTTCGCTGGGACAGTTTACGGGAGGGATCGACCGGCTGGGGTTTTCGATGTGGCTGTTGAACAGTGGGAAGGACTCTACGGGAGAGAGAGTGGTGATGGGATCGGTACCACACAGTCCAGGAGAGGGCCTTTGTTGGGAGCTGCTTTGAAGCTGCAAGTAGCCGTCTTCTCAATCACCTGCACATGCCTCGGACGTGGTCACCGTCCCGTGATTCAAAGTGACGACGCTGTACATTGGAGCAGAATGGAAGTTTTTCAGGAAGCACATGTCGATATAAATGTTAGCTACACAATACAGTTTACTCACTTCATCCGCACCGTGTCTCTTACCTACCAGTCTCTGCCCCAACCTCAGGCTCTCCAGCTCCTCAACCGCCCCGTCCTCAGGCTCTCGCAAGACAATCTCATCAAACTGCCCTCGTATTTCCTTCCAATCCCGAAGCATCCTGCACAGCACGTCGATCCGCTTTGCAGGTTCCGCCCCGTTCCAATACCGATGCCCCCGTCTCGTCACGTCGTCCAGCCGCCAAAGAGGATCGGGAATGGCAACAACGGAGACGGACTCGACGTCGTGCAGAACGAGGGTCTTGACGTTCCAAAGAGCGAAGTACCTATGCGTATCGGTGGCAGCGGGTCCGACACCGGGAATGACCTGTTCTTGGTGATCCACCAGCAAGAGGGACGACGCGAGCCACTCTACGGGCCACCGAACGTCGAGTACGTCGACGAAAAGGAAAGGTTCCATCCTGGTGAACTCGTAAACCGCAGTGAGGTAGCTGTTCCATCCTTCAACGGACCCGCCTTCTATGCTGTCCAGACGGAGCGTCCGCACATGATCGAGGTAAAGCGTGTGCCATAGAAGCTCGGCGGTGCAGACCAGGTCGCTGGGGACGAATAATTGACACCGTCCTCATCGTTTGCTGACCGGCTGCGTCCACTTCGGAACGGGTCAGGGCCAGTCCAAACCTGGACTGGGTTTTGCAAAGCATGTCCTCGTCGTCCAAGCTCGAGGGTGGCAAGCTCCAAGACAGCGCTGCGTCGAGCTTGTATTCCTCTCTATGACTCTGCCCATTGGATCCGGGGACCGTAGAAGTCATGCGCTCCAACACGCACTTCCCCAGAGCGCGCAAATTGTGGGTGAATCGCTCGTAGGGAACGGTGTCGATGTCGTGACAGAAGAGCTCGACACGCTGCACTTTCGGCATGCTCAAGTTGCGCAGCAACCAAACGAGGTGTTCCGCGTAAGCGCATATTTGCATGTCCTCCAGGCAGGGTAGCTGAACGAGGTCCGAGTCGATTGTCGCAGGAGCGTTCTCAACGACCATCGTCTCAGAACGGTCATAATGCTAGAACGCGACCTTCAACGAAGACAGGCAAGGCATGCAACGCAGTGTCGCGCACAGGCCCTGCAAGTTGGTGCCTCCAACCTCGCAGTCGACGGTGATTTCAAAACTCGTGACAGCAGTGAACTGAGAGACAGACCCGACCAGCATCGCGTCGAGCTCGACGCCGCCGAGCGTCAGAGTCCGGACGTTGGGTGCGCGAGGACCAAAGAAGCGCAGAATGGCTTCGCTCCGCGCCGTCCCTGTGATGCTCAACGTCTCCAGAAGCGGTGCGGGGGCGTCTGGCAGGTTCTCGAGGTAGTCGTCCAGGAAAGCACCAGCGTGGATCTTGAACGAGCGCATACGCTGGATGTGTTGCAATTGTAACACAGGATCGGCGGCGTGAACGTGTTCGTCCCAGATCCAATCGTGATCCAGAGGGTCGTTCAAAAACTCGGCGTCGAAGGGGAGATTCAGGCAACGGGAGAGAACGAGGCCGACCACGTTCCACGACGTACCAGGGTCCGCAAATACGCGCGTCCAGAGAAGAGGACACCCTACCCCGACAGTCCGCCAAGGGCGGCAAACTCGCATCAGGGGCACCATGCACCGTGACCCCAGCTCTGACTCCACACAGCGAGAGAAAACCTCAATGAGGAGTTCGGAACGAAGGGAGTTGACTGGAGAGAAGGAATTGCGCTTCTCAGCGAACCACCGTGCGAGGCGATCGTATCGTCGTAGGACTTGAAGGCTTCATCTCCGCTGGTAGAAGGCAGAGGCTCAACGGGATAACGACGAGACGCGAAATATCCGTGGTCGGTATAATTGCTGTGATGACAATTTGGTGTCAGTGATTCGAGAATGAATGAAGATAGGGTCAAAATCACACGACCCACCATCTGAAGCATCGCGTGATTGGCCAGTCGATCTCCTCAAAGTCTTGATGGGTGAATATTCGCCTGTAAGGATGAAACATTAAGAGAAAACGAGCGAAAGTAGCGAAGGAGAAGACGAGGATCTAAGTAGATGGTCACAGTCAAGGTGAAGACGGTATTCGGAGGTACACCGGCCGAGTCCGGCCGCAATGCGCAGAGCGTAGAGGCCAGCACGGCTCTATCGGGCAACCTTGCAACAACCTGACCCATCCAGCTCATCTCAAATAACAGCTCACACGTCACCGAAGAAGTGCGCGTCCTGAGCCGAACCCGACCATACCCCACAACCTGTAGGATTTCTCACAGGGCAGCTGCAAATGAACGCTCTGGCTGAGACTGAATCGCGGATACGAAGCCCCCCTCCCCCGCCTTCAGGAAGACAAAGAGAGCGATGGATGTAAAAAGCGAGAAGGGTGCAAAGATATGCATTGGCATAGTGCGTAACAACACATGACGCGAGGGCGAAGCTACTCGGATTGAAGGCACTGGGTAGAACACGTATCAGACCAAATGTCCGATGTCAAGATGCTCAAACCAGAGACGTACCGCTCATGATCGTCTTAGCTATCCAGCGCGGACCTCTTTTCGCTCTTCGCATTCAAGGTCTGTCAGATTCATCGAATGGTGATGCTACATTTTGAAGAGTGAGGATATCAGTGAGGGTTATGGTGTCAAACAGGACGACACGCACCTTTGCTGAGCCGCCTTCGTCGCGAAGCACCTCCGACTCTGAGCTCGGAGATGCATAAGAGTCACCAGAGGTCCCGTCAGCGACTCTAGAGACCGACCCATCGACGAAAACATATCGTATGCGCTGATGCGCCCTCATCTTCGCTATAACCCCAAACTCCCCCGAAATCGCCTTCACCTCCGCAGTCATCTCCGAAACAGTCTGCTTGAGCTCGTCGACCAGGTTCCACGCGTAGTCCAGCTGCGCTCTGGCGTCCTCGAGCTCGTACTCTGCGTCGGAAAGGGCCCGCTCGGTGTCTCCTAGCTGGTGACGCATCTTGAGGTACTCGAGTCGCCAGTACGCGGCTTGAGCCTGTAAAGAAGAAACAGAAGGTGAGTCTGACGAGGATTGAACCTCGCTTTTCACAGCGCAGTGCTGTAGCAGGGAATCTTTGGACGACGCGAGTGCGTCGTCCATTGCTGGCATATGGCCTTGGACCTCGTCCTCATAGGCACGGCCATGAACATCATTCCGCCTCTCGGAACTTCTGGACGACGCTAGGGCATCGTCCACCAAAAGGATCTCGTCATAGCTCGAACACTGAGCATTTACCGACCGCCGTATCACGGTGGTTGAAGAAAGCCCTTTCGGCGTTGCCACCGCTAGATGGGCATTGTTCTCGCACGATTTGCGATCGACATCTCTGGAAAGAGATGTCACTAACTGAGCGTCGTTCGCATCTCGCCTCACGGGCGAACACAGAATATCCTCCCTTTCCGCCTCCGTTATCCCAGTCGTAACGCCGGCCTCTGGAGACGGGGTTCGCGTTTCGCTGTTCCGCGCTGCAGCACGAGAACAGCGAGGACCGTTGGACGCTCTGTCCTCCTCGTTGAGCGTGGAAAAAGACATTTTCACTTGTTTTCGCGGGCCGGCAAGCGGCATAGCGATTCCTGAACGTTGAACGTTCCTCAGACGTTCCTAGTACTAGGGAAATCACATACTGAGAAGTCGACACGTTCGCGTGCTTCAGCCGCACTCAGTCAGCGGGCCACGAAACTCCTCCTCCATCTACCCTAAGACGCGCGTCACCCTGGCCTCACCTGTGGACGACTGAGTCTCCCGGATGGAATTGACGGGTTTTCTCTGGCTGGGTTGGGCTGTCTGCATTCTTACAAGAATACAAATATATTGATGGTCAGATGTATCTGGATATGTCGGGCTGTGTGAGGCGTCGCTGATGTCTTCCCAATCCATTGTGCATCCCATACCCATAGTAACCCTACTCTCTCGACGAGCCTGTCGTGCGCACCACACCGAAACGCGAAGTCCAACGATAGCGCGCTCAAAGCGTTCTCGCGTTCATCGAGGGTGTTGAGTGACATCCGATCTGTCACAATACAACATCAGATATGTGCAGCACGGATAATCATAATGAGATGTCTCGTACCTTGACCGATCGCTGTATAAGCTTTTTTGCGCTACCAACACCCCTCTGGAAGATGAATTTGTGTTAACTTAGATGAGCTCATAACACTTATACGAGGTGTAACAAGACTCACATACATTGGGACAACATCTATCTGGCGCTGGTCAGAAAGCAAATGCCAATGTGGAATGAACACGAGTAAGCATGCCCAGTGAAAAGTCGAGATGGCCGCTTCGAGCCGGAGAGAGCCACAGCGGAG
>RWJN01000234.1:0-44585 GCA_004332605.1 Steccherinum ochraceum
AAGGTGGAGAGGGGGAGAGGGGCGGTTTCGGCGAGGGTGGTGGTCAGGTTGGGGTTAGGGGAGGAGGAAGAAGGGGGAGAGGATGGGGACGAGGAGGAGGAGGGGTAGGGAGCGTCGAGATGGGTGCCGAGGTGGGAGGCTAGGGAGGTGGGGTGTGATGAGGAGGAGGAGGGGAAGATGGGGCAGCAGGAGTAGGTCGGGCTGGATGGGCTGGGCGGGTGTTTCTCGACGAAAGGATGGGAGAGGTCGACGAAGTCCATGGTGTAGCGTGGTTTGGGCCCAGATGAGATGGACGTGGGGAGAGGAAGTGTATGTTGGAAAGCGGGCTGGTGCTCTGGGTTGGGTCTACGAAAGAGGAGCACGTATGAGTATATTTCGCATTTGAACTATGAGGAAACAGCTAGCACTCACCGCGTTCAACTGTCTTCACCAGTCTCTCTTCCCGAAGCGAATATGTCCAACAGCGTTGGAACACACGACCAAGAGTACTAGTGTAGTTCACAAGACGACAGCGAGAGCAAGGCGTCCGCGGAGGATCTTCCAGTCGACTTCTTGTACTACTCCTGCGATGAAACGTGGCGCGGAACACCGTTCAAATTGAGCAACGACTCTTCTTGTTCTGTACGAGCGAGGTTCAGGAGCTGAAGGACAGAGTAAAGACGAGCTGAGAGGGATCGGGCACCCCCTCTGCCTCCCCGGTCCTCCGATGACCATGGCGCAGAGCACGCGGGCGTGACTCTCTTTCCCCTATGTTCGAGCTGTGACGCAGGCACGTGATGCGGTGACGCTGCGCGCAATCCCATCACGTTCAGTTTCACGCTCTCGGCTTGCTCCTCGACTCGTTCGTTTCTATCATCCCGAACGGGGGTCTCGCATGGAAGTTCTGTTTCTTCGTTCGCCGCGTCGTACTTTGGACTCCGAGTTGGACTCTGGAACTCAAAGGCCAAAGATGGCACTTCTTCTCTCCTCAACCTGTTGTCTTCCGCCTCTCGGGTCCGGAGCCATGTACACAGCAACTCGGACTTACTCATTATTGTCGCGGAAGACGGCCTGAGTGCGCAGCCACCGCCACGACGATCATCGCCACGATGATGAGCAAGGTACCGGTTTCGTTTATTCTGCATCATATCATGCATGCATTGATCTGATCACGAACTTGAAGATCTCTGTACTGGATGTCATCGAAAGCACGCTGAGTCTCTGGCTCGCTTCGTGAAGGCTCTGTTGTACACCAACTCTTGGCATTATGCACGTACAATCCGTCTATACAACGGCATTCTATTGGTATGGGAGTGAGTCGGAGGTGACCTATCGATGGCCATTGGCATGACCGTTGACTCCGTTCGTCCGACCATTGGTATTACCATTAGTGTTGCCATTCGTCAGTCCATTGGTATGGCCGTTCGTCTGCCCGTTCGTATGGCCGTTCGTCTGCCCATTGGTGCTACCATTCGGCACGCCATTCGTCTGAACGCCATTGGTAGCAGGTTGCCCGTTCGTCCTCGCAGGAGGTGCAACCGCACCCCCTGGGAAGTCCGAGTCCGAGTCTGACGAAGGCGGAGCCGGACGCCTGCGACGCGCTGCCCTCGTCGCTGCCAGCGATGTCTGCTGCCGTCTCGTCTCTTCGTCGACCGGAACTGGTTCGGCTGGCGCTGGCGCAGGCGCAGGTGAAGGCGAGCGCGGCGGCTCTGGCTCTGAGTCCGAGCCGTCAAGCATGAACGGGCTGCGGTGTTCCAGTCTGTCGTGCGGAGGCGTGAGTTCCGCGTTCAGCTTAGGATATCTAAGTGCGGAAGACGTACTGAGCATAATCGCGTGCGTGAAGACCGTCAGATACGCCGCGGGCGTAGATGGTGTTGATGACGTCGTCGAACCGACGATGGAGGAGCTCGGCCCCGTGTGATGTGGCGGCGTCATCGTGAGTGGAGGCGGAGAACGCCGCGGTAGCGGTTACTAGAGTGGCGAGGACGGCAACGGTGGTCGTGATGAGACGCATGGCTAGGCGGATGTTGGTGGTGACAGGAAGATTTACAGAGGCTACGATGATGATGAGAGATGTTAGTCGCCACAGTCCAGAAACAGAGCACAAGAACTGTGTACACACCGGCCAGCACCTACGAATTGAAATGGGAGAACAGCAGTGACGTGAGCACTAGGGGCTGAAGATCTCTCTCGAAAATTGACACGGCTTTATTTGATACAATGCCAGTGTGCAGGGCTCTTGGAACGATCCAATCACGAACAGTTGGCATATATCGCACTGAGCTGAATCATCCTTTGCATGATCTTGGGCATCTCTTGAGATGACGACGCGGCACAGAGGTCGAATCGTCGAAGTTGGTCCGAACACTGTTGGCGTGCCTTGCGTTCCAGCCGTGAAATTTTGAAACGTCGGGGCGCGTCGTCTTCGGAGACGCGATCGGCCCGGCGGAAAGCGCGTCGAGGTCGCACTTCTCGAAATAATATCTGACATACTTTGATCAGCTCATACGATGAACCAACGATGCATCGATGAAGTGAGTTTGGCTGACTGGGAATCTCCGGCGACGGCCATTGGTCTTTGGCCAGGAATATTGTCGACGCGTTCTGCAGAACGATAGGCGGCATCCAACTGCGGATGGCTTTTCAGGATGCTCAAGACCCCTCGTCGCATCGAGCTTCTGCAAGCTATAGACGATGAATCTTCGCGTTAGCGGTGGAAAGCCTCGCGATGCTGATGAATTGAACTTACCATACGTACACATCTTGCAGAATACAGACTCCAACAGAGAGTGCGTATCGATTCGACTGCTAGTTCGTTGTTTCCTCTTGAGATTGTTGGGCTTTGCAGGCTCCAACATCCACGAAGAGATGCAAGGTGTTTGTTGCGAAGGCCGTGGCGTGTATAGTGCGATGTGTGGCCATGGCCAGCGGTTTCTGAGGTAGCATAAGAGCTTTGGAGACGACTGAGTGTGACGGGATGACGTACGTGGTTCAAGTTATTGTGTTCGGCTTGTTCTAAGGGCAGTGAGTGTTGAGTAGGTAGCGTAAAGTAAATGACTCACCAAACGACTGAAATAGAGATCCAAGTGTAAGTTGGGAACACAGGAGAGGAGAGTATGCAACGAACACGAGCAGTCGGCGCGGCGCCAGCGGCGGTCGTTCAACATATGGGCACTGCCGAGGTGCCAAGCTGATCGGGACGAGCGCTTTTCGATCGCAAATTCGACGAATTCAACTTTGCTTGACTTTCTATTCCAGTCTGGCCATCCTACTTTCAGAGAATCATCACCAGTATATTTGCATTCCGTCGAAATTCTCGCATAGACAAGTCCAACTGGACTCCGATTGGCCTTCAGCACCTCCCTTTACACGATACCACCGTTGACTTGCGGGAACTTCTGGTTGGATTGGCGGCGGAAAGCAACGTGTGAGTCATGGCCACCGAATCCGTGCTTGCTTTTTGAGCCTTTGTTGACGATTCTGACTTTGGGATGCGATAGGTATAGACATCAATGCATTAGGCATTTAGATGTTCAGTGCTATAGGTTTTCGAGTGCGCGTTTTGCCTCACACCATCGTCTTCCGTACCGAGGTCGGCCACGGAGATTATGAAAGCCTGAGGCATAGGCACCGCAGGGACCTCAGTAGCTGAAAACCTCACTTTGGACTCTGTGTTCTCGGTCTGCAGACGTGCAGGAGGGTTGTCGAGCGCAAGAGGCAACTTTACAGTGAGGAAATACCATTATACATTGGGTCGTATTCTGATTACTCCACCAGACAAACATCATTCATACCGGACTGCCAAACCCCTACGCGCCCCCTGCCCCTGCGCCCCCTGCTCCACCTGCACTAGCACCTCCGCCACCGGCTTGATTCCCACCGCCGCTAGGTGGGAGTCCATATCTCTGACGTCTACGCGCTCGCTCAAGGCTGGCGCGATCCTGTTGAACCCGTCGACGCGAAGCTTCGTCTCGCATCTGTGGCAGCTGACCGGAAGGCTGTGGGACAGTCTGCTGGCTGTTGCCAGTACCCGCCGCAGTGCTTCCAGTACCCGGTGCTTTCGGCATAGGCTGATAACCAGGCGTGTCTTGTATAGGAACGCGACCGAGGTCAGGGTGGTGTACTATGATTGGCTCATCATTCAAGTGGGGGGCGCGCCGCTCAAGTCTGCCAAGTCAGAGCGTAAACTATGAGTTAATCTCACCAAGATAAGAGACTGAAGAAGACGTACCGATCATCATAACTGCGTGCGTGAAGACCGTCGTGCAGGCCGCGAGCGTACAAAGTGTCAACGATGTCGGCGAATCGACGATACAACTCGGTTTCTTGGGAAGTGTCGTCGACGGGGGCAGACATGGTAGTGGCAGTAGCGGCTAGAGCGACGAGGGCGGCGGTTGTGATGAAACGCATGGTAGTACGAGTCGTGAGAGACGTGAGATTCAGTGCGAAGGCTACGGCAATGAGCTGTCAGTTCTACTAAAGTAGGATTCGTGAAGAGTGGAACTTACCGGCCAGCACCTGATAGAGGAAGTACGGAATGTGGAAGTGAGCACTGCTGAGGATTCAATTCATAGCGTACCTCGCTTTAATATGGCTCGGCGATTGTGGCATGTCCATAGAATTTGATAGACCTTGGTATACGACGCGAGTCGTGACGTCTTTGCGTACTAGCTGACCGCACTTAGCATTTATGGTACAGTGTTATTCGAATAAACGACAGGTATGCGCTGTCCGTGATGCCCGAGAAGACATTTGATACACTCGGACTTACAGCTGTATCCAAGACGATAGGATGCACCAGCCTGTACCAGCTGATGTTGGCTGACTCTGCGGGAGAGCCTGCCGAGCATCACTTGGAGTGTTGGGTCAAAGCGACCTGATATGATAAACTACGAAGTTGGCAGGCAATAGTCGCGGTAGATCTTCGTCACTGGATGACTCTCATACGGTACCATTAATTGCTATTACTTAGTGTAGGTGAACGTTGTCGGAGCTTTCTGATCACTACGTGTAAATAGGACCGTCACGCTCATCGTCTAGGATACAGTTGTAATAAGAGAGGTTGGAGAGAGGAGGGGACTCGACGTTGGGGAGAAGAGACACTCGCAGCCTGAGGAGGTAGCAGATATATATTTGACAAATTTGACAATGACATGATGCAGAACAGTGTTTGCCTTCTCAAGCCCCCTCCTAAACAATCTTGGAAGGGTGTACCGGGTGAGATACATCTCGATAAAAAAAAGAGAGAAAGTTATCATCGTCCTCGGTTGATTTCCCGTCGATCTCTCACAAGTCACTCTCATTGTCAATCAGAGGCGATATCTACTACCGGTGCTTCATTATTGAATAGTACTAGTACTTGGTGTCATTTACTATACGCGTTGATACTACCGACCACTCAACAACAGACCTCGCTGATAGGATAGCAACTCACTCCCCTCACTAGCCCTTATTCCGTGCGATCCAGCTCTGAGTCTCAGACTATTTCGCAAGAGCTCCGGAGCCTCCAGACGGTCTGCCTGGGTCTGCACGTGTACGTCCTTGAAAGCTCCAGCAAATACCCCAAAAACACCCTAAGCTCCACCAGACCCGCCATTGGCCGGCGCACCACCTGCATTGGCTTGACCCCCGCCGCTATTGGCTCCAGTCGGTCCCCTCAACCTTTGCGGCACTTGAAGTGTCACTAGACGGCGACCTGGAGCGACGGCCTGACCTGGTTGCGGGGTAATAGTATGATCAAAGCCAGGGGGTGCTGGGGGCATAGGCTGATACCCAGGCGTGTTTTGTATGGGGACACGGCCTTTCTCAGGGTGATACACCTCGATTGGTTTACCATCCATTCCGGGGGCTCGACGTTGTAGTCTGCCAAGCAAGAGCGTGAGCTCCAAGCCAATCTTACCAACATAAGAGACTAAAACGTACCGATCATCGGAACTGCGTGCGTGAAGACCGTCGTGCACGCCGCGGGCGTACACGGCGTCGGCAAACCGACGGTACAGCTCGGTTTCTTGGGAAGCATCGTCAACGGGGGCGGACATCGCGGTGGCGGCTAGAGCGACGAGGGCGGCGGATGTGATAAAACGCATAGTGGTTGTAAGAGACGTTGAAAGGCTACAAGAACGAACTGTCAGTGAAACAGTAAGCACAATTTGTAGGGCAGAACTGACCGGCCTGCACCTGATAAAGGAGATATAAAATGAGGAGATGAGCACTGGGCTGAGGATACAGTACAGTGCGTACCTCATATTTATATGATTCGGTAACCGTGAATTTTCCGCTTGCGATGCGACGTCTTTGTGTAGCTGACCGCATTTAGCACTTATGAAGCGAGTAGACGGCAAGTAGCGGCAAGTACGCTTGAAGTACGCGCTCTCCATGATGCCCGAGAAAGAGACAATAGACTTGAGTCGAGAATTTCTAGAGCGGGAAACTGAAAGTAGCAATTTGCGAAGGAGACAAGGACGACCTGGAGGCAAGACAGTCACTCCTGCGAGCGCGCGACATGTCGAGCTTTGCTTGTTCAATGCCGCAGCCACGTAGTACTGTGACGTTGAGCGCGACTCGGAATACCTTGACAATGTTGCAGCTCGCGCTCTCGTCATCGGAGACTCTCGACCGCCTTACTCTCATATCCGCCGCGTTTCTCGTCGGTACTTACTCTGAATTCTCTGCTGCTCTGGACCAGGATAGTGGTAGTGAATGCTGGGTATTAAATTCCGATATTCATCATGTTCAGGCTCCAATCTCGCTAAAAGAAGTACTTGACGTACCTCGCCAGAACACAATCAAACTTTCCTCGCCATAAATTTTCCTCACAGTCGCAGAAAGAGCTGTTGTCTCCTTCGTCTACTCAGACTGCTGGCTTGTCTCCTCATTCATCTCTCCCTCGTCATCGTCTCCTTCAGTTGCGTCTTGCACGTGCACAGCGACGCTTGAGGGCGTAGAGACTGCTCTCCTCGATCGTTACTCCAGCAATGGATCCAATAGCTGTTTCTTCGACAACGCTCGGCAAGACAGGTCTAGCCTTGGTTTTTAGGACCGGGACCGGGACGAGGCTTTGGGTCTTTCGGCGCACGAGGATTGCCCGTCAAAAGGAGTCGGAGGCTGTTATGTCTGTCGAATCTTCTCCTGCAATCCACAAGATAGGAGAGCTCATTTGGAAAGCAGCTGCGCAATAGTATCCGTCTCCAGACTATCGAACATTCCAGGTGTAATATGCCTCGACGCGCGAACCATCACGCGAGACCTACTGTACACGCACATTAGATATGATCCATCTTTATCATCGAATTGTAGACTTACCTCGGAACTTCTGAGATGAAGCAGTCCGTAATCTTGTCGCCACGAAATAGTAATCCAGAGGGTAGGAGACGGTGTTCCCAAAGGTAATCATAAGGTGGCTTCGCGGTCGCCACAGGTCGCGAGCATGCCGCGCGCTAGTGATTCGGCGCCGTTTCCGGATCACCGGTCGGCTGACTTGAGCCTCGAGTTGCTTGAGAACCACGACTCATACCACTAGTAGGTAGAAGCAGACTTCAACGTTCAAGCACACGCTTTTTTGCAGGTGGCAAATGATGTGTTCGTTCAAATTTGACCATACGATAGCTAACGATGGACTTCGAGACGTCGACTCCGCAGTGTCCGAACCGAGGGCCAACGTTCGAGACGATAAATTTGCAGTAAGTACTTCACAGCTGTGGTAAGTTCTTTTTGCTGTGGTAGCTTTGACTCTCAGATCTCAGGCCCGGTCCACGCTACTCATCTACGCAGCCGGAAGATTTTTCTCCGACGTTAAGAGACTGACAACTCAGCTCCAGCATCCGAGTCGTCGCTGGTCGGAAATGCAGTTATCTGCACATCTCTCACCCGGAGCCTGAGACGTGTTTTCCGCTTGTAATTGTGGTCAGGCAGAGGAGCCAATGCTGCGACGAGCAGGGTATCTTTCTTACGTGCATATATTACTGGCATTATTGATTCAATGACATGAACATCATTGATATTAAGTTCTGGTTGCTTTGCGGGCTTCTCGTACAACCTGACCGACTGCAGAACAGGACTGTCGAGATAGACGAGTCACAGATCAGACTGCCATTGACCTAACTACCACCTGGGTTGGCACCTCCGCCACTCGCGGGAGGACCTCCACCGCCACCCTGGCCTAGACGTCTAGCAGTATCAGCCATGTGTCTGAACTGATACCGTACACGACCTCGCGTTATTGCCGCATCTCGCTGTCCTTGTGACGTTGGTGCCGCTGCACCCGTAGGCGGCGTGCTCTGCTGATTGCTGCCAGTGCCCCCCGGCGGTGGTGGGGTAGGGCTTTTGAAGCCAGGTGGTTTGGGCGGCATAGGCTGATAACCAGGCGTGTTTTGTATGGGAACGCGACCGAGGTCAGGGTGATACACTTCGATTGGTTTACCATCCATTCCGGGGGCGCGCCGTTGTAGTCTGCCAAGCAAGAGCGTGAGCTCCAAGCAAATCTTACCAACATAAGAGACTAAAACGTACTGATCATCAGAACTGCGTGCGTGAAGACCGTCGTGCACGCCGCGGGCGTACACGGCGTCGACGACGTCGGCGAATCGACGGTACAACTCGGGTTCTTGAGGGTCGTCGTCAACGGGGGCGGACATCGCGGTGGCGGTGGCGGCTAGGGCGACGAGGGCGGCGGTTGTGATGAAACGCATGGTGGTCGTGGGAGACGTGAACAGGCTACAAGAACAAACTGTTAGTATGTAACGGTAAGCAAATTCTGTAAAGCAGAACTGACCGGCCTGCACCTGAAAGAGAAATGTGAAAGGAGGAAATGACCGGTGAGCACTGGGCTGAGAATACAGTGTAGGGTGTACCTAGTATTTATATAGTTCGACGACCCGCAGATTTTGCCTCACGATACGACGTCTTGTGTAGCTGACCGCGATTAGCACTTATGAAGCAGTGCAAGCCGAGAAAACGGCGAGCAAATACGTGCCTGTATGCGCTTTGCGTGTAGGAGGCGATAGACTTGGATCGATCATCAAGAGAGTCGGAGGAGAGAGACACTAGAGAGACTCAGAGAAGCTTAGAGAGGGTTACCGCGGTTTGAGTCATGAGGTAGATGAGGAGGTAGCACATAAGTACCGAAGATGCAAAAAGTGTTTGCCTGCCGTGCAAACAACGTTGCGAGGGCATTCCGGGTACGAAACGGTAGATCCCAACAATAGAGTCAGCTATCGTGCATATCAAGCTCCATGCTCACCAGTAGTTTGCGGAAGAGACACGGATGCTCTGGTTGCAGATGGATCCACTGTTGCCCCGGGCGCGCGACACACCGCTCTACTTGCTCTTTGACGGCGCGCACGCACACTCTAGGCTGGTCTGAAGGTTGCCCTGCGCCTTGGTGAACTCCCGGACTTTGAAAATCGTCACAGGGCCGAGGGTGGCCGGACGCGAAGCCGACGGGTACTGACGATGGGGAGACGTAGCAGGACGTAGCCAGGCTAACGTAGTTCGAAGAAGCATACCCGACGGCGGGTGGTGACGTCGCGTTCAAACTCCGAGGGAGTCCACCGAGGTGCAGGGCAGCGTTGATCAGTCTCTATACAAAGGAAAGACTGTCTTCCGCCTGTACTGAAGGCTGGCTGTGAGCCCACGAACACCCTGGCAGTGTTGAAAGATCATTGAAGTATTCTCGGCGCTCGCATCCTCGGCCACGCGCGTTTTTCGTCGATATTTACCCCAGAGCCTCTGCAATCTTGCGTTGGTCATGAATGACTCGGCACTGCACGATCAAGTCAGCTGTACAGTGTACTCCACAGTCTTGCACTACATAGGTGGTACTTACTAGTACTCAGCGGAGCCTCGCTAGCCTCAAGCCAGCAGGCGTTATGTAAATACCAAGACGCATTCGATAATTATTCGATAATTATACTCGTTGATCTGATCGCAGCACAGATCTCTATATACTACTGGATAGAAAACGCCTCGACTCTGCTCGACACAGTGTAGTGACTGCTTCATGAGGCCTATATGAGGCTCCGTACTCAGGCCGTCTGAATACATTACGCTGGAGTTCCGTAGCCGTTATCCCACTTCGGTATCTCACTACCTGCATCAATGCTGCGGACCGGACCGCCATTCATCAGATTCGTCGAACCCTCATTTGCATTCGGCTGAGCCTCTCCTCCGTTGGCTCCTGCATTCGGCTGGCCTCCTCCTCCTGTTGCTGCTGCTCGTGCCGCTCTCGTTGCAGCATAACGAGCAGCTGTTCGCGCAGTCTGAGCCTGCACTCGTGACTGAATCGCCTCCACTTCATCAAGATTCATTTCCTCCGGATCATAGGATGGCGGTCGCGCCGCAGGCGCAGGCGCAGGAGCATTGTGCTCGGGTGCGGGGGACGCCGGCCTGCTGCCAGTGGGAGCAGGCGCACGGCTGATCAGATGCAAACTGCGCCGTTCAAGTCTGCCGTGTAGGGATATGAGTTGAAAATCGAAAAGTCAATTGAAGACATGAAGACGACGTACTGGTCATGACCACGGCGAGCTTGAAGACCGTCGTGGACGCCACGAGCGTAGACGCGATCGACGACGTCGGCGAACCTGCGATCGAGCTCACTCCTTTGAAAGACATCGTTGACGGGGGCAGACATTGCAGTCGCCGCGACGGCTAGAATGGCGAGGAAGGTGGCAGTGTTGCAACGCATGACGGTTCGTGAAGACGGGAAAAGGCTGAAACAGCGAGTTGTCAGTCTATCGATACATAGCAGATCAATCATGCAGAGGAAAACTGACCGGCCTGCACCTGTTGGAGGAGTTGTGTACTGGGGACGTGAGCACTGGGCTGACGATCAGCTGCAGAGCGTGGATCACTCTTATAGAGCAGCGAAACCCTCGGGCGCAGATGCATATTCTGGTCAGCACTCGTCATCGCTGAGTGTTGGATACCGACTTTCAAGTTTCCATCATGATCGTACGGAAGCGTGAATCCCGGACTCTGAGGAGCTATTGCCTGGGTCCTGCTATTGCCATCACAGCCGCAAAGCCTCATCGTTTTTGCAAAATACTGCACGGGCAACTATCATTTTGAAAATCAGTATTGCATGCGGACTGCTGAAAGCTGATCACAGACCGTCTGGCGATCCCGTCAATATCATCCAAAATGGGCTTTCCAAATGCGCCACACACTGTGGTTGAATATTGACCAGTGATCTCAATCAAGCATCAGATATCTTTTCGTGACGAACGACAGGTCTTCTGACAACAGTATCGCCGAAAAAGCAGCAAGGCTGCTGCGTATTGCGTTTGAGGCTTTCATTGTCAAAACGTTCAATGCGCCGACGGACTGTGATGCAAGAAGAAACCCTGGGGCACGGGCGCGTGAGCAAGCAGTTTCGTAACATGCTGGTATAGATATAGTACTTACGCGTCAACAGTGCATGAGTCCCACATGCGTAAGATGATGAATAGCAACGTGCTCGCCGTCGTGAAGAGCAATGCTCAGCAATCACTGCAAATTGTCTGCGATACACTGGGCATTCCCGGCCTGCCCGAAATCAAAAGATCTCGCAAACTTGCTCCCTCACTGGTCGGCGGTTGCCATCCTTCTATATCCACCTTGTTTGAGAGAATCTTGCAAACAGTTTTCAAAGGGTGTGCCGGAACAGATGTAATAATACATACAAGCAACATGCAAGCAGCTTTCGCCATTCGCTATGTTGCGTAGGATGAGAGAGGATGAGAGAGGCTCGAGGAGGACTCAGAGACGCTGAGAAAACTTCAGGGTGACATTCCGATCGGTGACAAAGCCACGTGATGTGGTGACTTTGCGCGCGACGTGATGGCCAGCTCACCGTCTCCCGTCCTCGTCCTCCTTCCGACGCGTTTTCTGAGGTTTTCTGTCGGGAATCTACAGCGCCGCTCGCTATCATCCGAGAGGATTTGGTCCTGAAGAGCGACGCACCGAGGGAATCTCATTCTACAGACGAGGTGCTGGAACAGTACATAACCCCCGAGAGATTTGAAATCATAGCGAGTGAGTGCGGTTCTGTCGCTGGTCTCTGTGCGATCCAGGCATTGCTTGTTAGAGACTGACATCTTCAACTTGCGTTTCAGACGGTGTACCCAAAATACTAGAGAAATCTCGCGTGTATCATGACCTCTTCACCTGTACCCTCCACTGTCACCCAACCACAGACCCAGACTCCATCCCGCAAACCCTCCACCAACACTCACCGACTTCTCTACCGCGGATCACTCTCTTTACCCGATTCACACATTCCACTCGACGGCTTAAGCTTTACCACCAACATAGCATCCCAATCCCGCAACAGCCCTTCCACAAGTCTACTGGAGAACCCACTGGCGTTGGCGTTGGAGAGCATGCGCGGTCGGCCATTGCATTTCAAGGGTACGGAGCAAGTGACGAACATGTGGTTGGATAGTACTCTGGATATTCATGTGTAAGTCTGGGGACTCTGCTTGCTTCTGAGGTCTTTCGTTGACGACTTTGGCTTTGACGTGGGATTGGAATAGATATGTACATCACCACTCCCTTATCACGCAGATTTACTTCGAAAACATGTTCTGCCTCACACCCATCACTTCGACCGACAAACATACCACCACTGGGATCCGCGTCGGGCTCAGCGATACGGGTATGTTGCATCCTCGTTACATTCTGTTCGTGCGGCTGGAAACATTTATTGACTACTTGCACCCGCAGGTACGGAAGACGACTTTATCATCTACGGCCAACTTCGTCCCCAACCTCCTCCTTCCGATGACACGACACCCGTCCCATCCACATCAACTCGAACCCCAGAGACACTTCACATCCTTGCTGCGCGTATCCTCCAACATCCTCCTCCGCGTTTACCTAGACCAGATGACCCAACGCCGCGCAAACCCTCCTCATACCTTCCGAGTGCAGCAGGAAAGAGGAAGAGAGACGTGTCCAGCGCGCAGTTGGATTTCGGAGGTCGAGGCGAAGAGAAGCGGGCGAAGGGACTGGGAAACGGCAAGGGGAAAGCACGCGCAACTGGAGGAGAGGAAAATGAGCAAGTGCGGATGGCGAGGGAGGTGATGTTGCGTGGACCTTCGTCGTCGTCGCTGCCGAGGCTGTTGGGACGCGACGCACGACCTGGGAGACGTGATGACTCGGGGTTCAAGGTGCCTGCGTTGCCTCTTGGACGGACGGGGTCGTTTGAAGGGGCCGATGTGTTTGGAGGCGGTGAAATAATATCCGGGTCAAGTGGAAAGGAGAAACAGAAGGGGTTGGGATCGGTATCCGAAGCTACTGAGAAAGAGAAGGAGAAGGAAAGACCTGGATCGGACGAGCTGGAGAAGGCGAATAAGACGGTACGTCCCGCCATTCCTGCCCAGCTTCTCGACTTCTGTTCAGCTAAACTGACCCTGTGGCCATTTCGTTCATCAGGTCATCAAGCAAGCAGCTCTCACCACTCTTGCCAAACACGGCTTCCAGAAAGGTCACCATCCAGAGTTCAGCGAGGTATATGCAGCAACGTATCGCGGGGCTGCTTTTGCTTTGGTGCGTCTTCCGCGTCCGTGCTATACCTTTTCCTGCTGACGAGACAACCTTCACAGCGGAACGTGATCCGGATCCAAGCAGTCAACATGCGCGTTGTAGAGAAGTTGCTCGAGACGCATGCGAAGATATATGTTCTAGGGAACGGGGAGAGTCATGTTGGGGAGAAGTAGAGTTCAAGCATTGCTGGACGCTCATACGGCAGAGCGGATGAAGAGAGAGATGGAATAAGTTATGGATGTATTTTAGCACATGACAACTAACGACGATTTCACGAATACGTTACCAACACCATCGACAGATACACATGAGTCAGGACCTGCAGCACGTCCTTTCACTGGGGGTTCCTCACCCTCTAACAGCATTTTCGTCTCACGCAACGGGGAAATTCTTCAACAGCTCCCTCGCCTCTCTCGCGGGCCTCGCTACTGCTGGCTTCTCGTTCCCGACGTTCTCCGCGACCTTCTGCGGAAGGCTATCCCAGATGTCGGCGAAGACTGCGGGGAGGGTGTAGTCTGCATCTTCGAGCACTGCGAGGGTGCAGTGGGAGGAGAGCGAAGTGGGTGCGGTTCCGGGGAGGAAGTTGGCTCTGTGGATGAAAGGGGTGTTGCTGAGTTGCAGAGCTTGCGGGAAGGCGGGAGGGGTTACTTACGTGACGATGGGTTGGAGGAGCTCTGGGTGAGAAGACAGTGCTGTAAAGAGCTGAGCGGTAGACTGAACGTAATAGTCTAAATCTCCTCGTCAGTCGCAGCCCAATCATGGAAATAGAAACCTCTTGCTCACCATCATGGGTCTCCTTGAACGCATCGGCGACAAGCTCTACGCACGCTTCTCGTGCCCTTTCTCCTACATGCTGTTCAGCACTCTTCACCACCTGCGCCAACGCCCCTACCAAACTGCTCGCAATAGCATCCTCACTGCTCCCGCGAGCACCAGCAATCAACTCCGTCACCACAGGGTCCACTCGGGGCTGGTTCCGCATCAACACACCCAGAGCCTGCCCAGCTTTCGTGCGTACAGCCAAACTGGAGCCATCACTCGCGCTCTTGACGAACGTCCGTTGAAGTTGGGGGAAGAACGGTTTCACGAACGTCGGGATCCGCTCGAGCATCGTGGACAGAGCGGTGAGAATAGCGACTTTCACGCCAGGCGGGTAGGTGGTGGCTTGGGTGGCGACACGGATGAGCGGCCCTGTGAATGGCACCACGAATGGTTTGATGGCGGCCTCTTCGGTGCGTTCAACGAGGTCTCCGATCGCGTAGGCTGCTTGCTCACGCTGCTCGTTGCTGCCTGTTGTCAAACCGGCGATGACGACTGGCACGGCGAACCCGACGCCCTTGGGGAGGCTGAATCCTGGGACGTGTCGACCTGGTGCGCCTGCGCCTTCGATGGTGCGGCGGAGGGGCACTACGAGCGGTTCCAATTCGTCTTTAGGTACAGCTTTGACGAAGACGTCGAGGGCGTGCAAGGCGGCGGTGTGCACGGGGACTTGGCCGTCGTCCATGAGGGAGACGAGTTGGCGGATCCAGTCAACGCGGTAGAGAGACGTGTCAAGCTCGGTTTCCTCGTCGCAGAACATAGCAAATAGTTGGCAGGCACTGACACGACGCTTGACGTGCTCGTGTTTGGCCCTTTGTGGTAGAGCAATGTATGAGGATATTTTAATCACGGTGAACAACATACGAGTACTTACCAGCCGAGAAGCGTAAGCATAAGAGCATGTAATCCTTCAGTATCGCTGATAGATCCCAACAATGCCTTGGTAGCGTCCGTAACAGCTTCAACGACTTCTTCTGTTTCTTCTGGACGAGGGTCCTCGAGCACTCTCACAAGCGCGGTAAGAATAGCCGTAAGACGCTTGCTTAATGCACTGCCAGCAACGGTGACGAGACTCTCCAGTGCCCTCGCATTGAACACCGACATAGGGCTCGTCGTCAACGTCGGGATCAACACAGGGAAGACCGTAGCAGCGCGTACGCTCATGACTTCTTTGAGGGCCTGCAACGCTGTACCAGAGCTCTCACCCGGTTGGCGGAGAGCGTCGAGGAGAGTCGGGATCGTCTGGTCAATGGCCTTCACGCCGATCGTTTCTTGCAGGACGTCGAATGCTCTGGCCGCTGCTGAACGTACGACAGGTTCGTCGTCTACTAGAGCAACGCGGACCATGGAGATGATAGCGTCTTCGTGGCCTTCACGAGCGGCGTCAGTGGTGCTCTCCCTTGAAACCAACACTGTGAATAAGAGAAGCACACGAAGGAGGACTACACTTACATGACTTCACATAAAGTGAGGCAGACACCCGCTCGGATTTGAGGATCTGTTAACTGAGATTTGCTACGAAGAATGGAAACGATATCCACGAGTACTTTCTCGCCAGACTTGCGGCATAGCTCCACTGTCGTTCTTGCTGCCGTCTGTGCTCCAGTGAGTATTGGGATGAGTGATACAGGAAGGGATTTACCTCCTGTTGATCGGCCTCATCACCCGACAACAGCGTAATAATTTGACCCATGAGTTCGGGCAATATCTCCCTGACTGTGTCATGCATCAGCTCGAGATGTCCTGCAGGTGGCTGAGAACGAACATACCTGTCCGTGGTGTATTGTGTACCAAGGCTTTCCAGATGTGTACCGAGGATTGACGAACAACGTTGACCGCATCTTGTCGAGCGAGATACAGCGCAGACAGAATCCTGTCGCGTCTTTCTGCGCCGAGCACTTCCACGAGGACTTTCCGTGAGGACTCCGCCATAGAGGTGTCAGCAACTTCTTCGCCCTCTTCAATCTCTGCCTTTCCGCTGATGCCGGAGATCTTGAAGAGGAGTTCTCCGACAAGCGTGATGGAGGATTGCTGATAAATAACATCAATGAGTTTCTGAGTGAAAGTCAAGACGAGTAGAACTTACCCGGATGCGCCAACCAGGATCAAACATACCACGTTCAAGTTCAGGCAAGAGCAGATCGATGGCTCTCGTGGAGTAGTTGGTGACAATCATGCGACCGGCGCGCATAGCAGCTTCACGGACATAATCTTCAGAGTCCGAAAGACCGCTGAGAATTGGAGAGACGATACGGGGTAGATGAGGCTGGAACCTGGTACCGAACGTTGCGGGGAGGTAGACAAGCAACGACATGAACCCTTCACGGACGGTGCTTCTGGGAGCCTGAGCATTGGCAATGATATCCGGGAGAAGTCCTTCCATGCGCTCCATACCAAGACCTGCAAGAACTTCACTAAGACCTTGAGCTGCGCCTTGTCGGTCGACACCTGAAGTATCCGACTTGAGAGTCCGGAGGAGCCCGGGTACCAGGTCGGGGAAATGGATTTCACCAAGGCGTTCCACTAACGATCCCAGACATTTCGCCGCCGTGGCGCGCGCTTCGGGTACGGGATCGACGAGCACTACGTGGACCAGAGGTAGGATTTCTTTGAGGTATGGCACGAAATCTTTCGACTCTGTCAAAGAAGCGAGGTTGCCAACGATTTGGGCCGCTTTCCTCTTGATCTCTGCGCTTCGTTCTCGTAGGCCTCGTTCAATGATTGGAACAACCTACATGAGTCTAGATGAGATGCGTCACACTAGGAAAAGAAAGCACGCTCACCAAAGCAAGTGATGAGTGGTCGATGTAGTGAACGAACGAGGTCTTGATAAGGGCATTGAGCGCGTTGGGAGTCCTGGCGGGGTCGACCATGGCCTTCAGGAACACAGGTACCAGAGACTGGATCTCCGGATTACTGATCACTTCGCCGAACTGCTTCAAACTCTTGTTTGCGGCAGCTCGCACTTGGGCATGTGAATCAGTGAGAACTCCGGTGAGCTGAGGAATGACGATAGGGAGGGACTGTGATAGCTGCCTGGGGGCGCAGTAGGCCATCATACCGAGCAACTCGATGGATCCCTTCTTGGTTCGCCATTGTTTCTCATCCAATCCAGAGAGGAGGGAGGGCAAAATCGTCTTGATACTATAACCAGATAGGTTACCCATGATAACACGAGCGGCATCTTGCGTTGCTTCTCTCACGTCAGGAGTGGCGTCTCCGAACGAGTTCAGCAGTAAGGGAAGCACCCGAGGGATATATGGTTCAAAGAGTCGTCCCAGAATTGTCGAGAACGTCTCGAATGCGAACATAGCACCTTGGCGAGGCTCATACCGTTTCTTGTCTTCTGTAGCAGTCTTGAGACGGTCGATGACAGTGTACTCCCGCATAGTGGCAATACCGGCGCCGCGGATGATGCCACCAAGTCCATAAGCAGCACCTCTGCGAGCGGCGTACTTCGGAGCATTGAAGAGCTCGTCAAACAGCTGATCTATGAGCTCAGCCACCTGAGAGCGCTGAATTTGGGCCAGTGGTGAGAGGCATTCCGAGACAGCGATCTGTACTTGCTCCGCCGGTGTTTTCAATGCTTCTATCAACCTCTTTACAATCTGAGGTATTCGAGGATCTGCTGGGTCGAGATGACGTGCGAGACGACCAAATAGGATGACAACGGCCTCTTTGATGTAGTCGGTGGTCTCGTTGGCGGGGGCCGATCGGGAGAGGTATTCCTCGAACATAGCAATGAGTTCAGCCAAGCGCGATGGTCCATGGAGATCTATGACGGTGCTTCCGGCTTGCAGCATGCCACGTCGGACATCGGGGTTACGGTCACCAAGGGCTTCGTCTTCTGTTAAGAATGTGAAGAATGGCTCCAAGGTATCAGCAGTGAAGGAGGGTGCAGACAGCTCAAAGGTCTGAGCAATCGCCGATCGCGTCGGCCATGGGTCCGCTCGATCAACACTTTGCGCAATCAGCATGCCCTGATAGGCAGGTCAGGACGTTTGTACAAATCATTTCTGTGCAAAAGCTTACATAGTCATCGAACTCTGGTGCGAGTACTTTAGCCTAAGAAGAAGCGTTAGATGACTGATTTCTTTTGAGGACACAAGATGGCTGCAACGTACCTTTTCTCTGTACAATGCTTCGATCGTCGAGAGCGACGACGGAACTTGTGACGTCCAGTGCTCTAGGGCAGTAGCGATCGACGATGCACAACTCGATCGCACGTACGCATTCTCATGTTCTGAAGTAGTTGTCAGAAGTCTGCTATAGCCTAAGATCGGTGTACTCATCCTACCGAGATAAGGCAGAAGGACGTCCAGGAACCCTTCTGGCACGTCTAGACCATTGTCTTCCCACAGATGACCAGCAAGTCTGGCATTCTGCTCATCATTATCATGGTGAGCGATCCACAGCTCCGCTGACCAGTCTAACTCTGTCAGATCAAATGGCTGTCGTGTCGTCAGCTACCAAATTCAGATACCACAGGATGTTTACTAACCTGCAGAGCCTGAAGACACGAGTTGCGCACGTACACCTCTTGAGAAAGTGTGCCACGGAACAGCGTGTTGAGCTCGTCCGCGGTGGTGGATGTGTGGATGGCTTGTCCGATGTCAATCAGAGCCGACGAAGCTTCCTTAGCAAGCTTTGATTGTGTCCTGATGACATGCAGCAAAAGCTCGAGCGTCTGCTTGCGAGGAAAGGCGGTATGTGAGACTGCAAAACGAGGTGAGAATATCGGACTGAACCCATATCATATTACTGACATTCGCTGCAATGAAATTTGATGATCTGCAAAGCCAAGGTGACTTGTTCGAGGGGATCGTCGTCTTCAGTGAGGCCAACGCCACCTTTGATAAGAACCTGATAGAGAAGAGGTGACGTGTAGGAATACGTGGCAACATCAAATGGTGTCTGTTCCGATTGGGAGCGTAATCGGTGAAGAACACGGAGAAGCAGTGCTGTTTGAGATATGTGAGCATTATACAACGGCGTCATAGGTGATGCTTACAATTGATCCCTTCCACTTGCATCTCCTCTGGTATACCATCAACATCCTTCGACCGCAAAGCCGCCACTCCTATCCATGGTCTCATGATGTCCAAACGGTCTGAACAACAGTCGGAGAGCGCCTAGAGTGGGTAACATCGGTGTCATGAGATGTATCATAAGCTGAAAAATTGGACTCACAACAAAGGCGTCGAAAGAGGCCGATCCTACTAGCTGCACAGCCCTACCGAATCCTCCTTCGATTAAGAGGTTCACGAGTGACGACATATGCAGCTTGACTTCTTCAACTCGTGCAGCGACCAGACAATGGACAAGCTGAAGACCTCGCATTAGACGAGCCTTCAGCGTGTCTACACTAGCACGAATTCCCGACTCTTTTTTCAGCTGTGCCTCCACAAGAGCTGCATCTTGTTTGCTCAAAGTCGGACCCGAAGTCGCCTTCTTCTTGTTGGCCAGAGACTTGCGCACTTCAGCCTCCCACTGGGCATCTTTATATCCTTTGCCCTTTATAACCTCCGGCACGTCTTGTTTCTTGGCCGCAAGCACTAGATATGGCGAATGAGGTCAGAGCGTCGTCAAGGGCTACCAGAGAGACTGACCGTCAACGTATGCGGTCCCTTCAGGTGTCCGCCAGATGTTGATGTCGGTCTCAGAGAGCTGATTGATCTCGTGCGCATTGAGGTCGGCCGTAGCTTGTTCCGCAATCCGGGAAACAGTGACTTCAGGTGCTACAAATGCGATGGTAGTGAAGGCCTTGTAAGCAGCTTCTGCAAGGGAAGAGTGATACGACTGTACGCAGGACGTCAAGCATAGTCACAAGCTGTGGCGGCGCGCTCACCTTCGACTTCACATCAGTGGCCTCAAGCACACTGGAGATGATTGTCTCTAAATGCTCCAGAATGAGGTGATTTGGATCTACGCCACCAGCTTGACAAATTTCTATCCATGTCTGCCGCGAGCCTGGACCTGGAATGATGTCAGTCGCAGCGCAGCAAAAGTGTAAGGAAAGGGACGTACTGAGCGAGGAATGATGTCCGATGACGATGAACTTGGCGAGAAGGGCTTCTCTTTTGGCCATGTCGTATTCTTCACTAAATGCACCGCACGCCAGGTAAAGAGCAGGTAGCCTAGCTTCTTTGTTGACGATCTTGACAGTCTCGTCACCGTTTGCTTCTAGTTTGATTGATGTCTTCTCCCGAGTCAAATAGACGAAGAGCGCGGTAAGGACGGCACCAGTAAGCAACTCAGGGACGTGGGACATCAACGACGCAGCCGTGGCAACGACACCTCGTCTGAAGTTTGGTGTAGAGCCGTTCACAGAGAGATGAAGTAGTATCTGTCCTAGCATGGCACTGAAACGGGTGAGGAAAGGGACAAAAACCTAAAGAGAGATACGACCCACTTGGCTTGTGCGTTCTGAGACAACTGCGTCTTGAAGTACAAGAACGTCCGCTCAGCAGATCTGAGAAGCCATGATTCCTCCTCTGCATCGCTGAGCTTTTGGTATACCTTGTCCCAAAGCAAGAAAGACGCCTTTGCACCGGTGTTCAGTAGCGACTGAATAGACGTGTTCTGCGAGATTAAACCACCTGAGGACCTGTCAATACACAACCGTCGAAAGACAGGGCACGACGTACTGAGTTTACTGTTCTCATTATATGGACCGAGAAGTATCGCGACGGCGATGTAACCATCCAGTGGACCACCGGGAGCTCCCAGGGGATTTGCGGAGATTGTCTTCAGATTCACTTCGAATGATGGCAGTACTGCTTGAGCGAAAGACGATGCTGACTCAGAACTGAAGTCTCCGAGCTGCCATAGTGCGGTGCCAACCAATACACAAAACGCTCGTCTGATCGGAGACTTTGTACTAGTCATCTCCTTCACGATGAACGCTACGGTGTCCTTGGCAAGAGCAACGTTGTTCTTGAGGCATTCGAGCAGGTGAGGTCCAAGAGCTGTAGCCAACGCCTTGATAGCGCCTTCGTGAGTCTCCTTCGAGAGTAAAGGAATGCCTGACTGAATGACTTTGGCAGATATGGACGCCGAAGACACCACAAAACCCAGCATTGTGAACAAAGCCACCCGATGATCCGGACCTGCAGTTTTCCCGGCTGTGGGCAACGCAAGTACTTCATTTACAGTGAATTCCAAATCAGCCGTGTTAGTCGACTGCGCGACGAGAACTCGAAACAGCTGTGTGGCCGAGGTTCGAGTGATGAAATTTGTTGAGCGAGAGTTGTTCAGGGTCGGAGTAAGCAACTTGCGGAAGAGATCGCCTTCCAATGGCTGTGAGAAAGAAGAGAAAAATACGGATACAGCTGTAACGTCTGGGTGAGCTGGCATTTCAAGGTTGGGGATACTCACGTACTGCCTAGTGAGAGTTCCGGTGATCGAAGGATAGCTTTCTCCACAGTCGGTAGAATAGTGGAAAGATCTTCAGCGAAGACAAAGTTGGCGATGAAGTCGTGTAGTGCGGACTATCTTGGACTTCAATACAACGCATATGGGACACAAAATGGCATGATACGTACACAGGTATGTGGCGCAACCGGAATTTTGGACATTAGGACAGAGCTGGCGTAGAAAGCTAGGATATCAGACTAAAAGGGCTTGAGTACGTGCATCAAGACGGCCATGTCGTTCGACGTACCTTCATCGACGGATCAATGGTTTTCAGCTCCTCATCCTTCACATGTTTCAATCGTAACGTGACATCAATAGCCGTGCCGAGAAGAGGGACAATAGTAAGGGCCTGAGGGATGGTCTTGGCGCTGGCCAGCAGCGTCTTCATAACGAAGGGTAGGTGTTCTGGATGCTGCATAAATTGTCAAAATCAGGGTCACACTTCTACCAAGCAAAACGCGTACCGAACGCAGCGCCGCTCTCGTTCGTACGAGAGAGCTTTTCTTAACAGACCTCTTTGAATTCGTGTTTTCATCAAGGATTGAGTCGAGAAGGATGGCCCAAGTAGTAATGAGTGAAGTCCATGACTTGCTGGCGGTAAAATCGGGCGTGGTTTGAAGACAAACGGGATACAGTGCACAGCACCAGCTGAGAAGAATGAAGGGGTCTGCAGAAGACCTATAAGAAGCTGAGCATCGTGCTTCCAGAGAAGACAACATAGAGAGGGACGCACCTGCGGCTCGAGGAGATCTTGCCCGCTTCATTTGCGAACCATCCAAACATCGGATCCACCAAGCCTAGTTTCCTTTCTCCATCTCGCTGCACAATTTCCACCAACACCAACTCCACAGCTTCTCGTGAAGGCGCGTCCGCATAACGAGGGTAAGTGTACGTGAGCAACTTGAAGACATCGACTGCCTGTGGTAGATTCAGATCTACCGTAGATCTTAGAACATGAGGGTGAATGTGAGGGCTATGCGACTCACCGACGTGTTTTGCAATAAAGTGCAACTCTTCTCGGAGGAACTGCCGACGATTCTTCGTGCTACTCGTGAGTAGCCTCTTTTGCGCGACTTCTACGGCTCGGGGCCAATCGCTAAGGACATCGTCTCTTCTCCATTCCGGGATTGCAGACTTTTCTGCACCGTCGGGGTCCGTTAGCGCTGATGATGTCGAGGCGATCCAGGATTCAATCTCGGGCTTCCCCATCCCACTCCAGAATCGATCTTCTCCGGTTCTGAGTCGTGAAGAGAGGCTAAAGGAAGGGGGGTAGTAAAAGAGGTCGTGAAAGTAGGAGGATATTGCCTTTGACGCCCGAGTAATCGTCGAGCTGAGCGGCGCTGCCGAAGCGTCCGTTATCCGGCTCTGACTCGAAGGCAGTCAAAGTGGACGAACTCAAGAGAAAAATATGGAAAATACAGTATGTATATGTGGCTAGTAGATACAGCAAAAATTAGGATATACTACACTGGTATCTCTCCGTGCGAAGCTCGAATTAGCCCTCAATGTGAAGGACATCCATGATCGCTTCCAAGCCCGGATTGCCGCCGAGCTGCTCCAGCAAGTCACGGATATCCTTCTCCAAAGCGGCCAGCACAGATTTGGTATATTCAAATGAATCTGTGCGAGTCTTCAGGTATGATATTGCGTGATGTTTGAGCGTCGGTGTCACCGGTCTCTTCTGTAGAACGTCTACGGCGCAGTAAAAAGCTGTCTCGACAGCCAGCAACGAAATTACTCACTGAGCAACTGCCTGTTGGACGTGTCCGAACGGATACCATGGACGATTGGAAATGAGAATTTGCCTTCAGTTAGATCCTCGGCGAATCCTTTGTTCTCCGCGTACTGTGATACTCGGAGTGTGAAGGGGCATCACCGTCAGGTCGTGGCGACAAGAACTCACCAGATCGCTTTGCAAATTCATGTAGTCATCTCGAATCTGAAAATATATACCAAACAGGTTCACGAGCGGAACGTAGTCCCTAAAACAGATTGCTTAAGAGACGCATGGACTTGAAAATACAAAACTTACACGTCATAGTTCGTAGTCGCGCAGGCCATCATTAGCTTGACTGCAACACGGAAAAGACCTCCAGTCTCTGGTCGAGCATGAGTAGAGTTGAAGGTAGCTTTATACAACAAACGTACTGTTGTTCACCATGCTGATGTACTCCTCTTCCGTAGGGCACTGAAGAGAATCTCGCCATAAGATTTCCAGGCCTTGACCTCGATGCAGCGAGAGTAGCTCTGCTATTCCTCACGGGCCTCGCGTCAGCTACAGCATCGATTGCAAAGCTTCAACGGCGCACATGTGACTATACGATCCAACTCCTTTGGAGACACAAGTCGGTTGCTCTCAGGATGGTTACTGTCATTGCGGAGGAGGAAGAGCTGCTGGTACGCGAGAAAATAAACATAGTTCGCAGAATTGATCGTTTGAGGTATCCCGTAGATCTTGTGCGATACTGGACAGAAGTTGGGGGTCTTTCAAGAGCGCGCACACAACCAGCTGCACCGGAAACGTACCTGGCACACCTCTGCGCAGCTGCGCGTCGTCCTCTATGTCATCAATCCTAGGAAAAAAGGAACACGTTGAACACAATAGATGGAAAAGAGAACTGATAGGAGCTCACAATAGACTGGCGGTATGCAGCATACTGACCACCCGCGCAATAGTCTGCAGCTTGTCCTCCGGAACCTGCAGCCACTTATTGAACGCGCTGATCATTTGACCCCGTATTTCCTTCCCTGGGATAGAGTTGATGTGAGTGAATGGCTCCAACAACGCCTGCAGACAGAGTTCAGTGATGTCAAAGAAAGTGTTAGTTTGAGTCTGTGCAAACTTACCTGCTCCTCTGCGTCCGACCATTCGGAAGGCTGTGATACTATCTGATGGACCGTTTGACGTGTCTGCTCGGCCATGGTCGTAGATTTGAACGCAAATGCAGACGTGCAGGAATATCTGTCTTTTGATACAGAGTCCAGGCGATGGTGGTGGTGGTGGTGGTGGTGGTGGTGGTCGGGATGGCAAAGGACGCGCCTGCGGAACTCGGGAGGGGCTATCGCTACTACCGCTTCGCAAGTCGATCATTCCCAAAACGGCAACCAAGTAAGTTCGATAGAATCAACGAGAGCAATATAATTTTGCATGACTGCGTAGATTCATTTCATGTCGCACATCGGACAGAAATGTGTTGCAGCTGCTACATTGTGCGCTGAAAGGAAAGCTTGTGAGGCGTTTCGCCTGTAAATAAGCCTACGCTAAATAACTAACATACTTCAAGTTTAAACAACACTCCTGCAAAGCCCAGAAGAAAAAGCGTAGGGATAGTGATACACAAACGAACATAGTCCAAGAAAATCAACGGCCCGAGTGAAAAAACAAAAGAGAGCAGGATGAGCAAAACAGAATCTAATGCAAGGAGTGTACAAAGGCTGGTATACTGGTCGTGCAGATCATCATGATAAAGTAGTGTCCTGTCACCATGTCCGTGCCTGTGGCGCGTCATATACTCCACAGCCCAACATCACAACTGTGAATGTCAATGTGACGTGAGCGACAGGCTACAGCATTGCGCTGAGATTCCGCCGCCGCCTGGGTCCCTTCGGGCGTAAACGTGCTCCTGGGGATGGGAAGGAGAGGTTGCGAGAATGACGCGCCACTGTCACCGCGGATGGTGGGGAGTAAGATGAGTACGGAGACTCGGGAGAATGCAACTCGGCCACTGCCGACCCCGGCCCAAGGGGTAGGAGGGGCACTGTCTGCCTCGAGAAGTTGGGGTATATGTCGCGGGGGGTGTTGGTGTTAAGGTATAGCTGAGACAGGCGAGCATCCGACTTGGTCGACTCCCACAGCATCCGCTCAAACACGTCGTTGGGAGCCAAAATCAGGTCCTCTTCCATCTCTTCGTAACACTCCTTGTCGAAGTCGGAGTCGTTTGAGTCAGCAGGGATCGCCCGGTGCAGCTCCTCTTCAAACAAATGAAGAGTGACCAATCTTGATAGGGACGACGACGACGATGCTTCTGGCTTGGTATAGAGTCCATGAGGTGACATAGATGGTGCAGATGCAGATGACGGGGCAGATGACTCCAGTTCTCTCATCACATCGTCATCCTGGGAATAGACTGATGCATCATCAAAGAGCTCGGAGTACGGGGTAGAGACCGAACTGGAAGGGCTTGGAGGCGTAATTTCCACTGGAACCACCTCATCCTCAGCGAGAGCAACAGTGTCGGAGACACTGGCTACATCATCGGGGACGGGGCTGACCGTCGGATAAGGGCTCGTGGCCGACAGCGGATACGACGTCTCGAAGGGAGTGAAGACGAATGCACGCTGTGTCAAATCCCATTCCGCAGTGAAAGTTAAGGCAGTGGATGGCGGCGGTGACAAAGGCATGGTTGTGGAGATGGCAAGCGGCGAGCGCTGAGGTGGCTGCGGCGTCGGGGGAAGATCGAGCTGTACGCCCGTCATAAACCCTCGTCGGCGGATCTTTTTGATGTCCAAGGGCGCAACATTCGCCTTTCTGATAGTCAGAGGCGCAACGTTCACGGGCTATAATCAAAGTAGTCGTTTTGTAAGATAAGACATAATGAACACGCAGCGAAGTGCTTACCGTAAGGGAGAGAGGTGCAGGAACTGGCTTATCGCGAACAGGAGCCTTGCCTTTGATGAAGCTGGACATTCTGCCTAGCGTCGGTGAATCCAGCATCGGCGAGTCCAACATGCTCCAGGCATTGTCCGTCCCGGACGGCTGAGTGAGGTCAACGAGAAGAGTCGATCGCGCAGCGACCATGTCCAACGAATTCTGTAGAAAATGCCTGGCTTGAGTTGCAGAGGACATGCTGATGATGATGAGTGAGCTGGACCGTGACGAAAAGAGAAGAAAAAGAGAGAAGAAAAGAGAAGAGAAAACAGAACGAAGGAAGAAGGGCAAAGGAGCGGGGTATCGGGGAAGGGCAAGATGAGTCCTTTAGCTCTCGACAGAAGCACAGCACCCACCGACGACAGACACCGTGACAGATGATTGACGTCGTGAGGAAGGGAGAGGCTTGCCTCTACTCGCTGTTCTGTGAACAGATGCAGTGTCGTCTAGCAGAGGCACGGAAGAAGACATGGGTGAGTATATGTACATTTGAGAGCATTCGGCCATCGCTGGCGCAGCTCGCGATCGTCGTGTGGTTGACCACATCTTGAGTAGCTCCCAAGCACCGGAGACGCCAGCATCAATCACAGTCTTCGTCTCTCCCTCGGGTCGCCGCCGGAGTGGGAGAGGTCACAGGCACGTGAGCGTGTCACGACCGTGTCGCCGCGGTATAAGGGTATGAACTCTATGGGAGCGTGATTGACAGGAAGAAGATGGCTGCGAGAATTGGAGATCAATCATGTCATCGTGAACGACTGTTGCTAGAGGAATGTAAAGACGACATGTGGCTCCACAACACCTTCGTTCCCACCGTGCTCCCTTGCTCGACCCCTGCAATACCGGAGATCTTGCAGTACCACAGGAGTGTGAAATTTGAACGGCACGATCGACATCCTGCATGCGCCGGTGAAAGGCGGCACGACATGCGTGGTAGTTGTCGGGGTCGTCGGGCCAGTGGGTCCATATTCCGCACCAGCCGGCGGGAGGCAATGTCGACCTCCGGAATGACTTGCGGGAACAGACGCGCTGTTGACAGATAGAATATGGACGGACGATAGGACGCAGTGCTGCTGCCGTAGCTGCAAGTGCCGCGCATTCAAACTTGGTTTCTAATGGCACCATACCGTCAAATTGGTCAACAGTTAAGAACGGTTGGTAGTCAAGCGTCGCTTAGCAGCACTCACCATCTACTACCGTGGTCTCGTTCCGCTTCGTTGGAGTCTACCCAATAGGATCCCATGCCTCCCTTCTGCCATCATTATGACCTCGCCAAGCACACTCAGTGCCTCATCATTGTATCTCTGAATATCTTTCTCTTTGGTCAGAAACGCTAGAGAGACAGGTTGGTAGGCTTTTGATTTCGGGTCGAGCTTGGGATTCCATCGAGGTCGTCTTCTTGATCTCGAGTACACATCTCTGCGCAAGATGGCACTCAAATTATGCGTTACGGAATGCGGCACTCCACGAGAAGTGGCTGAATTCGCAAGGATGGACAGTGTGTTATCGACTGACGATTGTGTTCTGATCAGTTCAATGAGAGAAGAAAGAGATGTTGGCCCACATACCCCGACTCTGCCACTGATATAACCACTCTTCGAGGTGTTTGTGTTCAGATGGCCCACTCTCGAGTCTACGTATCACGGACGCGGCCTCTCTGAAAGCAGGCCTGAAGGAAGCTCTGAGATGCCGGGTGTGAGCCGTATGATGGAGAAGAGAGGATGCTGTAGCACGGAGGACGAGTCGGTAGAGACTCGTGAAAGCTGGTGGCAGTGACCTGCTAGCCGTCGTCAAGGACATCCTCGGGACAAGCTGGACGTTGAGAAAGATGATGATGAGGAGGCTTTGCCGAGCATCGAAGGGAGGTCGGTGAACCAAATGCGGTAACGCCGAGCTCAGCGCCTCCGAAACGCCGTCTCCTCGTCCGACTCTTTCACCCACCGCAACCTTCTCGGATTCCTCTGAAGACTGATTCATTCACATTTCCTGCGTTCTGTGCGACAGAGCGCATGAAGGATCAAGAGATCATCATGAACCGATTTCTCTTTTCGACTATAGACGTGTCGCGCCAGGTCTTTTATCACAGCTCCCAAACCTTTGCCATTGTCAATCTCAAACCAATCCTCCCAGGCCGTAGCGTTTTCCCTGCATCTGAATCATCCGCCTTTTGCGACCTGACTCTTTTGATGACCAGATGTACTTGTCAGTCCAAGACGTGTCGTACCGCGTCTAGCAGACCTCGAGCCGGGAGAACTGGCCGATCTCATGCATTCAGTGCAACACGTCGGCAAAGTGATTGAGCGTGCCTACCATGCATCAGGTCTTACAATTGCTTGCCAGGTAGCTATGTGCTCTACATCATATCAAGTTCTATCATGACTGACGATCAGCTGTTTAGGATGGACCGGCGGCTGGCCAAACCGTTCCTCATGTTCATTTTCATCTCCTTCCTCGCAAACTCGCTGGGGACCCGTTCGAAGGCCATAACGACCGAGTTTATCCTGCGCTTGAGCACGCGGAAGAAACACTTCCCAGCCACCTCCTCGGAATTGAGCCGAAGGGGAGGTCTGACAATGGCAAGGCGGAGCCCATCAAAGTCGATGCGGACGACGATCGGAAGCCGAGATCCTTGGAGGACATGGAGAAGGAAGCATCCTGGCTGAAGGAGTTATTCAACAACGATGAAGTGGGCGTAAGTGATCGCTGAAAACATCCGTTATGTGAGCAGTATTGTATTAATGGATTCATTTTACGTAGAGTACACGGTGATGTTCCGAAGAGATGTTGCTTCATAGTTGTTGTACCTACGATCTCCAATGTTCTCGTATCGTGAAACAGGCGTATAGCTGCGACACCAAGACTTCAACGGCCATCTTGAATTCCCGCCCGACTCGATGCCTCACATAATCAATATCTGTGCGTCCGATCCAATTACTATTTACAATGTAGTCCACAACCAACAACATAGACTTGAAGAGTCCTGAGAAGGAGAAAACAATATATCATGGGACCAAATCCACTGCAACATACAACGGACGTGATCTATCGTACGGGAGTGGATGAAGCGGAGAGCGTTGCTACCGGGGTCGATTTTTCACCTCGTTTGTTCTCTCCGTCCTGTGACTTCGCGCCCTCCTCATTCACGCCAGCTTGTTGCGGTACCGAATTGGTGTCGGTATGACGACGCTTAGGGAAGTCCGAATCCTCCCATGTTCCGGGTACAAGGGCGACGGTGGCAAGCCAGGTTGCGGTCAAGGTCACGCCATTGCCTGTGAGTACAGATCCTTAGCGTCATCACGGCTCCGGAAAAGTGATCGCAATTCACGAACCTTTGTCAAATTTCTTGATGTAAACCCAGCTCCACGCAACAAACCCACCTACGTACCCTAGGTACGGGATGAGGGCCTTCAGCAGCATTGTGGCGGGGCGCATGTTGGGTGGTATCATCAGCTTGGGGACGTGGTCAAGCAGCCACTTGAGTGCAGTGGTGACCATCGCGGCACGCTTAGCCCCCTCAAGTTGCTTATTGTCAAGCATATTCAGGACTGGGGGTGGGAGGTACCTGCACACGATCAGCTGGTAAGTTTCATTGCTCTGAAGTGTACGTGCAACGTGAACTTACAGTCTGTAGCCCCACCACATAATCTCGAGAGAGATCTTGCTGTCTGATGGGAGCCACACTCGCTTGTCTTTCGACTTGCGAAGATGTACTCGCCCGTCCTCTCCTTCGACAGCAGGTTTATCTTTTCGGCCAGAGAAAGGCCATGTGCCAGTCGACTTTCCCTTCTTCCTCTCGGCCTCGTCTTGGTTGTCCGTACCCTCGGCCTCGCCATCATGAACCACCTCAGATTCCGCTAGCTCGACCTTGGAATCTGCGTTCGGGAAGAGCGGGCCGTAGAGCATGATGCTCGAATCATCGTCCTCCTCAGGCTCTTCCTCCCTCGCCTTACTCCCTGCAACGTTTTCTCCCGCTGTCGCTTTCGCCACATCTCCCATCGGCATGCCATCGTCTTCGCGAGGCGCACGATCTACGGATGCCGGCAACTTTCCCTTCAGCCGATCCAAGACGGACCAGACGCTCTGCCTGCCTTTCACCGACGAGCCGTTCATCACAGATGGCGAGGACAAAAATGAAATCATCTTTGGGTCGTTGATCATGTTCGGCGACTCCGACGTGCCCGAGCTGTCAGACGTCGCACTAGCCGCAGCAGAAGAAGTGGTGGGTGTGGACGAAAAGACAGGAGGTATCGTGAGTAACATTGCGTGTATGCGATGAGCGAACGACTCGGGCTCCGGCGCCTGGGCAGGGGGTACATTGTCCTCGAACTCGGGGACTTCCGCAATGGTATCTAGTTTGTCCGACCCTGGCTGTGATTGCGATGCTTCGGCTACTGTTTCCTGTCAGTTCAGTCGGTCATAGATGCAATATCATGGACTCACGAGAGCTAGGGTCCTCATTTACTCTCTCTGCTTCTTCTGTCGACTGCGGCACGTCTTTCCAGTGTGGAGGAGGGAATTCCGCACCACTATCCTTTGGACGCAGAGAAACTGTGTTCATGAAGCGCTCAAACATAGTTGGCTTTGTCTCTTTCTCCGTATTTCCAGCGGTTCGTGCTGCACCTTGATTATCAGTAGTGACATTTCGCTCTGGAGAGGATATACTGCTAATGGAGTCGCGAATGCGAGACAGCATCGTGCTATCTTTGGCGCTGTTGGCAGACTGATTGGGAGATGCAACTGGGATGTCCGAGCTCGAGTTCGACATGGTGGTTGAGTTGAAAGAGGGTTCGATCCAAAATCTGCGGAAATCGCTCTCAGAAAGCTGGAGGAGTTGCCATTGGAGTGTGGACGATGACCTCAGATCTCTTGATCTTATCGCCACATTCACAGGCGTCAATCTGCTTGACGATTCGGGAATATCAGCGCTTGCACAGGCCAACAGCAACTTTGACCTCGTCGACCTCTTTGACTATGCATTGCTGTATTGGTCATGTTGCTCGACGATGATGCAGACCGCAGATTGTCTTCAGCTTTGTCACTTCAAACGAGGTACGATTTTACTCTTTGTGCGCTAGTCGATTGATACAGAATGTCTACAGATGATGCGTAACTGCCGGCCTTCGACAAACTGATGACACGCCGCAAGATATGCCCGAACGCGGCTGCGTAGTCACAAGCAGCGCAATCATAAATGATAAGGACGACGACGAAGATATCGGTGGCGGCGGTAGTACTGGTCGGTTGCGACGTCGTCGACGGTGGACGATGGTAGACGAGTGGTCGTCATTGCTGGCAAGGGTACGGTGCGCATCTCAGTAGTGGCAGCTCACGACGATACTCTGACAAGACGTGTTCAGCGCTGCAGCTCCATTGGCAATGAAAGAAGATTTGAAGCCACCTTTACGGCTGCAGAAAAATAACGTTTCTATGCTCTCGAACTTGCTTCCGTCATCGTATCCCGCCCACACAGCCCATCTTGCGCTGGTGTCGCCAAGTTCCCACTGCTCTGCTCAATCAAGGGCTTCAAAGAAGCGAATCAGAGGTTGCAACCTTTGTTCTCGACACGATGACTTACTTTCATTGGCGTTATATGCTCGAGCTTGTGGAGGACCACCTTTCCTCCTGCCACCACCGCTTTCCTCGCTGGTGACAGCCGAGCACAATACGCCCCGAGGATTTGAGCCTGGTCGCTGCTGTTCTCTCTGTCAAGAGCGTGTTTGACCATCGTAGCGGAATGAAGGAATCTTTCGTTCTGTACGCCACCCGTCTTATATCGTGATGGCGTCTTGGACCATCAAGCGTTACAATTGTCTCCTGTCTTTGTACGGACCATCTCCCAAGCGGGGATGCAAAGCGATTGCATCGTCTAGATTATCTCTTTGGCCATGCACAATGCCCGCTTTCATGTGCTTGGGCCACTGATCTCTTTCGAAACATCACACTTGGTCACGAACTTACACTTTTCGCATTGCACTTTCACTTCACCCTCTGGCTATCCGATTCAGAACTCTATTGTATCGTCTCTCGGTCTCCGGCTACATCACTTTCAAGCTTTGCATCTTTTGCTACGTTATATAGGTATCTACATCAGCGCCGACTGCTCTCGTCGCCATACCTCAGGTCACCAGCTGTCCTCTTCGATACCTCAAGAACTCACAGCATCTGGTATCTCATGAAACCTCGTCTTTTTGTCGACACAGACACGGTGCGTATGCAAATTGCTCAAATTTGGCTCAAGACCCTCACACTCGGCTTATCCTCTACCACAGGCATCCTACTCCGCATCGCATATCATGGAAACCATCACAGAACTTCGGGCTCCTCCGAATACCCCCATGCCGTCCTCACCCAAGATGCAGCCCCCGTACGGGTCTGCAGCGGCACTGGCTTCCCAGTCAAACGATTCCCTCGCCAGCACGGTCTACTCAAATTCTCCGATCATCTTCGGTAACTCCCTTCCCTGGGCTCTTGCCACTCTCGAGCTCGAGCACCGACTCCGCACCGAGGAGGATCCATACGATTTCGAATCCCCGGGTGGCGTTACTATTCTTGAGGTCACTCCCATAGAGTCCGTTTACACGTCTACGACCTCGCTGCTCACCGGGACCGACGAATCCAATACCGAGTCCTACGTCGATACTTTTGTGTATCCGACTCACATGACGGAGCGCAAAGTTACACGTCCCGCCAATCCCAAACGCTCCCGGGCTCCGTTCAGCTTCTTTCGCTCTGGGCCCTCCCGCGCAGCCTCGCCCACCCCTGGCAGCCCTGAAGACAGTCGCCCCTCGAGCCCCGTTCCGCGACCAGTTTCGCCTCTCACCGGCCCCCTCAAGGCCCTCAAACTCATAAAGCCCGAGATGTTCTTCGAGGAGGATCTGGATTTCTATGAGCATCGATGGGCGTTGGAGCAGACTGGACAGGCGAAGGTTGAGGTGATGGTGCGGAAGCAGGTCAAGGTCACGGTAGAGTACGTACTGCGCGATGACGAGGTCGAGGAGATGGATGAGGTAGTTTATCCTCGTAGGCGTCGTACGAGTATGTTTGGTCAGATGCCTGCCTTTACTCGCAGGGCTTGTCTTTAGAGCTGGACCCCCAGATTGTGCATTCTGTACCATTACCATTGAACTCTTTGTGATCTCTTTCTGTAGTATACATTCTCATCCAGTGTAGTATCTTATCATCCATAATTCCCCAAAGGTAGAGAATTGAATGTTCTTCATGAGCCATCTCGAGATGCTGGCTGCTCCCCGCGATAAGATCGACGGCCGCGCGCCCGATAAGCAGATCCCGACGGCGTAACCGTCGTAACGCCTCTGCGGCCACTTTGACCTCGAGCTTCATCATGCATGGACCCAATTTGGCTCCAATTGTCATTCCGACTCGTCTTTGATCGTGTTGGTGGTTGCAGCGCGTCGAAGAATTGGATGTTGAGCTCAGTATGTTATCGCCATGCAACCAATCTCTCATTACTTCAATTTCAATTGTCCGCTTCCCGTAGCCACGTCAACTGGCGCAGAGCACGCGTTATTCCTATCATGCGAGCAGCTGAGAACATTTTGTGTCCTCACGCTTCAAAGCAATGCTAACGTGAAACAGTGCGCAGCGTCACAACTTCTATTATTGCGCTTCACTAACTAGACCTCAGGCCTCAGCTTTGCACAATCACAAGCAAAATGATGTGGCCCTTCGTTGAGTGTAAAGGGACGAACGGCTCTTTGTCGTCGCCACTCTATATAAATGGCTCTTCGCGGTAGAAGGAATGTACCTTCCCCGGGTCAGAACACGCCACATCGCCATCGCCATCGCCATGTCGTCTATGCAACATCTCACGGTATGTCGGTCCGAGTACTGCAGTTCCTACTTTTTCGAAGCCACTGACGATTCTCGTGTAGCCAACGCGTCAGGCTTGGCTGCAGACTGGTCCTCCCACTTACTCTCCCCCAGAAAAGTCTGAAGGAGGTAAATCCGGCAAGAAGAGGGCAAAGAGCTGCGACGACGAGAGCGAAAGTGGTGAAGAGTACACTCTGACTGCGTATGGGGATGTCTCTCCAGAAGACCCGTACGTCCCTCTCGGATCGAAGCGGTACAATTTGCGGCCCAGGGTCAGTCGTCCTCCTCTCCCAGGGAAGAAAGGGAGCATCACGAAGGAGTATGAATCCTCAGTGCGTTGAATGATTGTTCTCCTCGTGCATCCAATATCTCAGACCTCACTCTCCACAGTACGCTCGTGCGGTGGCCGAGCATCTCCGCAAGTCTCAGCATTCTGGAAGTGAACCTGGCTCGCCGACCCAAGATTTCCGTGATTTCATGGAGTCCGTCAGGTCTGCACGTCGGAAGGCAGCAAGGCGGATGGACAGCCTGTCGAGCCGGGGTGATTCAAGTTTGAGCTCCTCACGGGCTAGCAGCTCCTCCCCTCGGACTCCCGGAACTCCTTCTCCTAAGAATTCGCCACGGTATGATGCGTCGGAGTATGAGTCTCCTTGCGCCAGGACGACTCGGGTTCGCCGCCGCCTTCCTCTGCCGACGTGGGACTAGTAGCACACTCAGGCTGGCGGCGTCACGGTGGCGGGCCGCCGTCGCCAACACCAAACCTGGCATTTGTAGCTTTCGGTCATTGGTTTTGACTGCTGTACTGTATCTTGGTGTACGATGAATCCATCCAGGTTATTGTCTGTCTGTCTGACCCGTTCATTTGGCCCTCACGACCGGAGCGACACTAAAAGCGGTGCTGCAGCGGCAGTGGCGTGCTTCCACGCGCTGGCGCCAGTACGCGTGCACGTGATCGAGAATTTAGGAGGCGCGGCTCCGACGTTCGCAACAACGCCGACTTACGTTACGACGGCGACGACGACGGCTGCTCGCTGCCGCCAACGACCACGACCCTCCTCTCCTCGACATCGGCAGCGCATCTTTGGCGTGGCAAACAGGAGGCGACCGCGAGGCCTGGGACGGGGGCCAATACGAACGTGACTAAGCTGCAACGTGCGGAAACTGTGGTCGACTCAGACTTGCGCACCCATGCTGGGTGATTGGGCCTCTTCCCTCAGATAACCGCGTGTTGCGTTGCTCTTTGTCCTCATCTTCCCCGTCTTTCTCTTTCTTATTACGCCCCGCTCTTTCTTTCAAATTCTATTTCATCACGAGGCTTCCGTCAATAAATGAACAAGCATCCTGGTCGTGCAGCGGTGCCACTCTGACGACTCCTCTTTCATTAGTGCGAGCGGTCAAACGGCATAAGCATCCCTCCCCTCCCGCACGCACCTCTCTACGCACGGCATCCCCATAGATGTCTGTCGAATTGGTCCAGGATCAGGAGGATTGGATCGAAGTTGACGAGCAGTGGTGGAGGTCGCCATACGAAGACGCCCCTTGGTCCTACCAACGACAGTTCCTTTGGTCCCTCGACGGTGTCAAGTACGCTAAGCATCCACCACCCCCACACTATCTGGAGACGTTGTGTAATGTGAAGGCTGGGTGGGAGACCGTGGAAGACGTTGTGGCCGAAGAGCAGAGTTTGGAGTTGAATGGGGAACTGGCTGGGGCGAAAGGGGCTGTCGATGTGATGGGACGGTATGAATTCGACGTTGGCATCACCCCTCCGTTGCCTCCCCAGGGGGTCTTTTTACGCTCCCAAGAACGTCGTATGTTCAGCGGCGATCTCACCAACCAAGATGTCTCTACGGTCCATGGCCGATGGGACGATCAGGTTCGGGGACTCTTCGGGGACGCCTTCCGGCGTTCGCAGCTCGATGCCTCATTCGACTGGGACTTCGACCAGAAGGTGTGGGATTTAGGCGACTTTGCAGACACGCCGTCTCGCACGTCGACATCTCCTGACGTCGTTGACCTCACCGACTCCGAACTCTCCGCAGATTCTGAGCCTTTACCATCCACCCCTAACGCTGATAGGAAGTCGTATGCGCAAGTGGTCTTCGTGGATCGTGCAGGGCAGCAGAGGACCGTCATCGCGCCTACTCCAGCGAAGCCACTCAACGCTTCTGCTCTCTCTTTCATTCCTGGTACTCGCGTCGCCTCTGATGTCCCCTCCCGTGAATCTTCGGAGTCACCATACACGTCTCCCACCTACGAGTTCCACTTCCCTTCGCTCACCGCCAACCCACCATCTGCACGCACTACCACACAATCTCTTCCATCGAATTTGGAGATGGACGAGCAGGGGTTCTACATCGAGATCCCCTCTCCCCCATCTGCGACATTTAGTGATGACTCGACCCGAACGGCCACGCCTAAGCGTCCTTCAGCATCCCTCCTTCCTGCGTTCTTGGCAGACGCTTCGAGCAACGCTCGTTCGCGACATGCGTCGAAGACCCGCGCCATCGTCGATCGTCTACGATCCTCAACCTCTTCGGTGGCGTCAGAGCCCCCTCGTCGTTCGGCGAAGAAGACAGAATTGACATCCTCACGACGACCTGCAGAAGATCCTGTGATTATCGAGGACGGCGAGGCAGACGTCTTCGCTGACCCCATGTCCAATATCGACGGCTGGATCACGTCCATTGAAAATGAGGCTCTCGCTTCTGGCCCGCCTTTATACAACGATGGATGGATTGAAGGACCGACTAAGGCACGTCGGACCGGCAAGGCGAAGTCTCATAAACGGTCTGGAAGCAGCGTCAGCAGCGTTGCTCCAACGACGCCAACTACTACCTCCTCCACTACCACATTCTCATCGCCTTCGTCTGCGGCCGGTTACACGCTGCCTGCAACGTCCCCAACGACGGCGCAGTTTGCCACTCCACCCTACTATTCTTTCCCTTCGCCGTACGGTGCTTCACCGTATGGAAGTGCCGTCTACCCAGCTATTCCGCCGCCAGCACCGACGCAGGCCCAAATGGCGTACTTCCAGATGCAGTACCAGATGCAGCTCCAGGCTCAAGCTCAATGGCAGATGCAGATGCACGCAAATGCGCGAATGCAAGCAGGAATGGGGTACCCCGTGTATCAGCAGCAGCCTCCGGTGCCTGTTCCACCACAGCCGGCGACAGCCCCTACGCCCTCCGTCACTCATTCTCGCACCAAGTCGGTGCCTTATACTGAACCGAAGAGGATCACCGTTCCTATCACTGGTGTTGCTGGTATCCGACACGCGTAGTGGTACGTCTTGCCTGCAGTCTTCTTCGAACACCTCACTCACGGCGATGTTTCTGCAGATCCGACGCTCCTGTTCTTATGTTCATATGCTTCTTTTCTTGTGTTACGACTACATCTGTTTCTTGCGCTTATGGATTTTCTTCCTCTATCTTGTCAGTTCATTCTCAGTAGTATTAGTATGGCTTGTCGCCGACAGATCAGTTTTGGGCCCCTTGATGACTCCCCCAACCTTTCCCTCGTAGTTACAAGTAGGTAAACAGACTCGTCTTTCTTCTTTCTTGTGTTCTTTATCTCAGACATCTTGCTTGCGACCTATGTATCGTGTTCTATGATGACCTTCAATACGACTCCTTGCTTCTCCTCTCATTTGCTTCCTGAGCGCAGTCTGAAGACGCGTGACGTCACGCGTATGATCGTCTGCTGCCTGATTGAGAACATGCATCGTTTGTCAAAAACATCATGGACGTCTAATCTTCGATTCTTCAATTGGAAATAAACACGCAGGGATCGTCGTGCATCATGCCAGAGAAAGAGACATCAAGAATGGAATCATGTTCCGCAGTCGGCGGGAGAGCTCGTCACTACCAGAGGGGCCAACAAGGAATCAAGAACTGCTCCATCTGCGGCGGCTTCTCTGACTAAATGAGCAGCTTGTTCTGAGCGTGGCTTGAGCCCGCATGGGACGGTACGAGGCATTCTATAGAAGATAAGAACCAACGTGGCAAAACACACCAGGAATACGTACGCAATAAGCCCGCCTTCCATCTCGTCAGTGAGTACCACAAGTTTGCCCGAGGCGTCAACACCAGGAGTGATGTCAAACACGTGTAAGACGGACGCGATGAAGATCGAGAGGGTGTTCTGACTGAAATGGCGTCCCGGGCAAATGCTGTGGATCGCCATGCTGAGCGAGGTGGTCTGACGAGCTGGCAATGCAGAAAAGCTCACCGTCGTCCGAAGCCAAACGATATCGTGGTCGGATCCCGGACTGAAGAGTCCATTTTACCGTCCTTCCCAATGAATCTTTCGGGCTTGAATTGATCGGGGTCTCGATAATCTTGAGGATCGTGAAGCATAGCCCTAAAGATCACAGTACACGACGGCATCAGCTCGCGCCAGCAACACGGGAAGCCAAGACACAAAGCACACCATATATTCTATCGAACAGTTAGTGCGAGTCTCTCGGAGACTTACGATACAAGCTCACCGGCAGAATCATAGTGCCCTTGGGGATGTGATACCCATGGTACTCGTCTTCAGAGATAGTCGCATGAGGGACGCCGAATGGAGTGACCGGCATCCATCTCATTGTTTCCATGACGAGTGCTCGGATGTAGGGAACATCATCGATGTCGTCGAATTCAGGGAGACGCGTCCGCGCTACGACGCGGGCTAATTCGGCTTGTGCCTTCTTCTGTATATCGGGGAAGAGGACCATGGCCAACAGGAAAGATTCGCAGGCTGATGTCGTCTGGCGATTGCGGAGTTCAGTATTTCTGGATGGTTATGGGTATGAAAAAAGGATCGTACAGTGTCTGCACCAGCTGCGTACCTGCACATTAATTCAAGTTAACATGGAAGAGAGACAAAAAGACCGACCACCGTATGCAATACCGGTAACATTCTTGGCTACTTCCTCGTAATACGCCTCTTCTGCAGTCCCTTCGTGATCACTGCGAACTTGCTCTAACAGTGTAGTTGCCACGGACGGAGTTGCGGTGCCGGAGCTCTACGGATTGTACATTAGTGTGAGATGAATGGGAAGGAGTCAGTCAGCGCACCAGAGCAATCTTGACTTCCTCGAACGGCTTGTTGACCATATCCATCAAGTACGGACGGTACTTTGCTATGGTCTTCATAGACACTGTGCCAGGTACCCAGGTCGGAATGTGACGGAGGATAGGCAGATACTCAATCCAGAACGCTCCGACGATAGACGCTATGCTTCCTCCTTCCAAGGCTATCTGCGCAATTCGCACATACTCATCATCCATACTCGTAATTTTCTTGCCGTAGGTGACGTAGAATATGGTCGATGTGACGTATCTGTCAAGCACGATTCAGTCGACGACTAATTACAAGGCGAGCAGAATGTATAGGGCTCACAAGCGTGCGTGCTTCCGTGTGTATTGTGGAGACGTTAAGATCGACAGCAAACATACTCGTGCTTGCTGAAGCTGGACTGGACGATACTTGGCGACGACATCTTGGTGAAATTGTTGACGAAACATTCGTCTATGTGTACGCCATCTCTGCGAGTAGCGCATAAAGACGAAGTCAAAACCCCATCCCATCCTGAAGACCGTGTCAGTAGAACCGAACGTAGGAGGACTGAGAAATAGCGCACAAGTCCAGCATATGAGAGACGATACGATCAGAGTAGATGTTAGATCTTTTGTCTAGGAGATCAAAGGCAGCTGTCGCCGATCCAAGAATGAGAGTTGGCTGCATGGGGAGATGAACAAAGACAACATCGGATCCTAGAATGAGAGTGAGCGCAAAAACAATGGTTATAGTTGGATTCGTACTGTACTCTCTGCACCATTCGCGATACTTCTCCCAAGGTCGGATTGTGGGCATGTCGAGGAGGTTGCCTATCAGTGGCCATGGCTTCGGCCCTGGTGGAAGAGGGAGTTTCTGCCGGCGAGACCATGCCACTGCGACCAGGATTGAAAGCAGAGCAATTAGGGCTGCGAGCGCATGCATCGGAGAAGAGCTGCTTGTAGGGAGTTAGATGCCAGGATGTGGTTTTAAATGCAATGGAGAACGGAGTGGTGACGCGATGAGGTGATATAGTAGATCGGCGCACATGGATTTTCACAGGTTCACCCACTCCTAGGGTGGTACTGTCAGCTACAATCCGCCTGCATGACCCACGGTGAGTCGCTGTGAAAAATGGAGAAGGGAAACCATACCGAATACAGCGACCCACGAGTTGGACCTACGAGGACAAGCGCATCGCGAGTGACAGAACCTTGATCTCTTGGGAAAACATGCAGTGCATCGTCACTAAAACAAAGTTCTTGCGATATGCTCGCTTACCATGACTTTTGCTGATACTGGTGTCCGTCATGTTCTCGCAGCATGGGACGGTCCAGCGGCAGTATCGCTGTTCAGAGACTCGGTGCTTCAGGAGTCCTAAGAGTACGACTCTTATAAGACCTGGATATGTGGAGGATATGAAGCATACGTATCCGGCTGTTTGCGCGGCAATCCCAAAAAGTCACCAATGTATCCATGATGCTTGACCACTCAAAGCCTGAAGGCCCACTCTGTTCCATCTGCGTAGCTATTGCTTCGTCAGAGGTCAACAGTGGCCGAGATGAGCATGCAAAACAGAGTCCAAATTTTGAAAGAGCCGTGAGGTCAGAAGCCTACTGCCGAGAGTGATTCGTCAGGTAGGAACACTATTCAGAGAAACCATTACGCACCTTCAGAGCTAGACATCTGCGCTGCTCGTATTTTCTCTCTCGAATGCAGACTCCCGTGAGAATGAGTACGATTCCATATGCGACATTGCACATCGGATCCAATCCCATTGGTTGCAGAATCGGACTGTAGCAGAAGAATGCGGAAGGAGATCAATATTGTTGGTGGTTGGCGGTTGGCGGTTTGGTGATATCGAGCGAGCACATCGAAGCGAGCGAGGTCAGAGGAAGGGAGAGCCTGAGAGCGCAAGTGCACGGCCAACCGCCAACCGGGGCGATCGGGCCGAAGCCTAAAAGAGGCGCATCATTGCTTTTGTTCCTTTCCTCCTCATCTCAGGTTCTACTCTCTAGGCTCTCACTCTTCGCTTCTCTGGAGTAGGAACTCGCTCTCTACTCTGACAAGTCAGGAAATACTTGAAGCTCCATGTGACGCTCTGGATGCTCTCAGCTTGAGGTCTCCAAACTCGTGCTCAGCGGCGCGCAGCAGCTTCTTGTTTTCGACGCTGTCAAGCTGTGGAGAATGACTTCAATGACTCATGAGCTGTAGGTACGAACGCCTCGCATGACATGTGCAGCCTCGTCAGATGCCCGGCCGAATTCACAAACTCGCTTGTTGAACGACAAGAGTGAAGTTGACAGTCGACGGATCCAAATCGCCGGCAAATATTCGGCAAACTGTTTGTTGTCTGGCTCTAGTCGTACCAAAGTCGTACGCCCGGATACTGGACTCTGTCACTCAGCATGCCGTCTGGTTTGCACCATTCTCTTCGTGAGGTGGTTGCAGACTTTCAATGACAGTGAATCAATGTGATTTTTCCGCCCTCTCACACTCTGATGGACTGACCCGGAGCATAGATCCACCGATCGAGAGAATACATCCACGGCTTCCAGGAATGACGAAGACGGCTCTTTCCTCAGATCGAGCTACACGATCTTCTCGCGTACATTTCGCCCTGTGTCCGCTGATTTCAACTCGGTCACGGTGAGTCCCGCTATTACTTTTCGTCATCTGCTCAATCTTCTTATCTGACCATTCCATGCTTCCTGTCTTACTCTCAGGCTCTCTCGATAGAATGGAACGCGGTCTATGCATAACAGGACTTTCAAGGAGTATATAATGCTCAAAGTTTGATAGAACCACGCATACGGTTCTCTGACGATCAGCATCATGGACAGCCTGCTCTTTACCCTCGTCTTCGTTGCGCTTGCCACAACTTACATCATTGCAACCCGAAGTTGGAAGAGACAGCCTCTTCCACCTGGTCCAAAGCCGCTCCCACTTATCGGCAATGTGCTTGACATGCCAACTGTGCGCCCTTGGGAGAAGTACTTAGAGTGGAGTCGTACCTATAGTGAGTCTCTTATTGTCCTTCGCAGATAGATGTTCTGGAGGCGTTCTAAAATTCTGCTGTTTTGGCGATCAGGTTCGGATGTAATTTACGTCTATCTTCCTACCCAGCCAGTCGTAATCTTGAGCTCGGTTCAATCAGCTATCGACTTGCTGGAGAAGAAGTCTCAGACATTTTCGAGCCGTGTCCGCTACGTCGTGGCTGAAATGTGAGTATGACGTAGTGTCTTTGAGAAGTGGTGCAGCTCGTTCTCATGTTTCCACCTAGGATGACTTGGGACTTCAATCTTGCTACCATGTCGTATGCAGCACGCTGGCGTGCCCACCGCCAAATGTTCCATCGCCACTTTCAACAGTCTGCAGTTGACAAGTATCGTGGAATTCAAGTACAGTATACGCGTGCATTCTTGTCGTGGATACTCGAATCGCCTCCTGAAGATACACGCAAGTGCATTAGACGGTGAGCGTCGGCTATGTAGTTCGGGATCGTCGGAGAACGCGTCACTGACTCCATCGTATTCAGTATGGTTTCATCCATTATCTTCTCCGTGTCATACGGCGGCCACCTTTCGGGAGTCGATGACGAATACGTCCTTGCAGCGCAAGTCGCTATGGAAGGCATTTCCAAGGCAGCGATCCCAGGTGCTTACCTGGTGGACTACTTCCCCATCCTCCGCCATATTCCAAGCTGGGTACCCGGAACGAGCGCAAAGAAGCTAGCGGAGTACTATTTTCCATTTGTTAGCATTATGAGGGACAAGTCCTACGATCAAGTCAAAGTCGAGCTAGTAAGTTTCACATGGACGCGTGTTCGATATCATGTCATGCTCACATGCAGCGAGTAGGCGGATGGCAAGGCGACCCCGTCCGTGGCTCAGGAGCTTATCGAACAAGTACGTGCTGAATACGGTGGGACATCGGAAGAAGCGTACTACGACGAGATTGCGAAGAACGTAGCGGGAGTAGCGTATGCAGGTGAGTCACTTAATTCCACATTGAATATTTTAGTGACTCAACCCCGCTTCTCGTTAGGAGGAGCAGACACCGTAAGGCTCGTCGCAGGTATACACCTCTCGCATGCGCTAACGCTTTTCTGTAGACGACATCAGTGGCGGAATCTTTCACCATCGCCATGGCAATGTTCCCCGCAGTGCAGAAAAAGGCTCAGGAAGAGCTAGATCGTGTTATCGGAGCTGAACGGCGACTTCCAGATCACGAAGACATCGAACACCTACCATATGTCCGTGCAGTGGCCATGGAAGCTCTGCGTTGGCTGCCTGCATTCCCATTCGGAATCCCGCACGTTTCCACTGCTGATGACACCTACAATGGGTACTTCATACCCGAAGGAACCATGGTGATTGCTGTGCGTTTTTCTATCAATCTCACTCCTTTCATTATCATGATACTGAGTTGCACCGTCTGCAGAATGCCTGGTACGTGGTCATTCGGTGACATCACTTCATTTGCGTTGACCGGAAGTCCATGTGCAGGGCAATGCTTCACAATCCTGACGACTTTCCTGACCCAGAGGTCTTCAACCCAGATAGATTCATTGGGCCGGACGGGAACATCAACCCCGCCGTGCGGGATCCGGCCACAATCATCTTCGGGTTTGGAAGGCGGTAAACAGTTTTTTCACCTGTCTGTGCGCGCTGAGACTCACTGGTCTTCTAGTATCTGTCCAGGCCGCTTCTTTAGCAACAATACTCTCTCGCTGTTCATCGCATCCACCCTCCAAGTTTTCAACATCTACCCCAACACGGACGAATCGGGCAAGCCAGTCGTGTTCAAACCTGAGCTTGTTGGTGGTGTCGTTGCGTGCGTATACCGTTCGTTACGCAGAAGCGTATAACTCCGAGGCTGACTGATTGTGATGTCAGGCAACCGAAAGAAGTTCCATGTCATATGAAGCCTCGGTCGGAATTTGCTTTGCGACTGATCCAGGAAGCGGCAGCGGCTTCAGGTTTACCGGCTACTTTTTGAAGCATACATACGAGTTTTAAGATGAATGCTACTGCTATAGTTGTGTATCGTAGAAAGGCCGGGGGACGGCCAAAATGCAGCATGACCATCATTGTGATGTGCGCCTTCGCGCGTTCCTGGCCCACGTGGCAACGCGTGTTACTTAGACGCTTCGTTCTCCTCGCCGCCGAGGCTCGCGCCATTACCATTACTTCGCCGCGACCTACCCTACTCACCTCCCACTATTGTCTCGCCGTGGCAGTTGTCCGATCCCTTGCAAAACAATCCTCATCCCTTTGATAGCAGTGTGGACGGACGGCTTAAACAGTCGAGAAGATTTGTGCCAGCAGAT
>RWJN01000235.1:0-48292 GCA_004332605.1 Steccherinum ochraceum
GTGGGTCCGGACGTCTTTTCTGGTGGAGTGTGGGTACTCAACTGAGGAGAGGGAGGCACGTTGGCCGAGCGCGATCAGCTGTTTTCTTGGCTGCTGGTGCCGCAATCCAACCGCAATCATTAGAAAATGATGTCCGTCGTTTTCGTGCCCGCCTCTCGTGTTTTTCCTGCAGAATCAGAGCAATACGTAGTACGTTCTGATCGAACCCTTGATGGTCAACTACTTACTAGTAACTCAGTACTGTACAGCTGTGTTACTATCAGTGTTACGCTTCCAGTATGACGCCATTTACACTGCAACCCGCAGGGGTGGAAAAGGAACAGCGTATATATAAGAGCACGAAGACGGTCCCCGCGTTCCTTAGCTGGGCTCTCACAGGTGCTGGACGGTCAGTTCTTTCCCTGCGCTTCGATCAGTCTGTAGCAATGGAATACTGACTTCCGTTCTCTTCTCTTCTTGCAGCCTGTACCCCCCTCTTCGACTGACTTACGACGGCCTGCAGCAACTTCACATCCAAGATCACTCCCACTGAACGTCCTGCGGCAACTTTACATTCCAATAGATCGCCCACCCACGATGCGTCTCACTACCGCGCTCGCTACTCTCGTTGTCGTGGCGTCGACAAGTGTTCTCGCAGCCCCGGTCGGCGTGACTGCTCCCTGCGTCGATGCACTCGATGTGCGCGGAACGGACTCGTATGTCTCCCAGTTTCCCAATGTCTGCGACCAGTTTGACTGACTAGCCACTAGAAACACGATGGAGTGGCGAGACGACGTGGATCCAGCGAATACACAGCCGGCGGGGGGAGAGGAGCAGGAGCAGGCGATCACTTCGGACGAGGTCCCTCCCAGGAACGCTGAGTCCTCCGAACCTGAGTTGCACGGCGAGGCTACATGCCAAGGGACGGAGTTGACGTCCGACGCGCAATCTACCGAAGACGAAGAAGACACTCTGGATCCTCCTCAGTCCTTCTCGGATCTGAACGTCGACCTGGCTCGTATCCGACTACCGCCAAGACCACCATCGCCCAGTCCCGCAGTGGTCAACACTCAGCCCGGTTTTGCAACCAATCCGATCTTTTGGTGGATGTACGGCTTGCGGCCGGGTGGGGACCAGGGCTCGAATAATTCTACCTCCGCGTCTCTGGCTGTGGATGTGGCTGATCCGGAGCCTGGGTCTTCGGGAGTGCTTGGGACGAGTTTGGATTCGGAGATGAGCGTCGAGTAGGAACGGGCGGGCGGGCAGGCGGGCGCAGAGAAGTGTTGGTGGATACCGTGATCTCTCAAGCAGCCTGTACTGGAGTATCTGATGTTGAGTGGAGATGATAGATGTTTTCGAGTGGTCAAAGCGCAGATTGTCGTTCGAGAGAGATGTTCATGAATGATTGAGCCTTCGGAGTATTTCGATGATGGTCGAAAGCGGGGCGTTGAGCGAGTTCAGGGCAGGCCTACGCGTGAAAAACGCAGTAGACACAGAGCCGCCGCTGTTGCTGTCCTTCGCGTTCTCGACACCGTCTGCAACAATGGCGACGCTGACCTCTCTACCCAACGAGCTCCTCATCCTCATATTCTCCAACGTGGCCGACGACATTCGCGCAGGCAACATCACTACCACCGTCGGCTCTGTGTCCAAGTCCTTTCGCCGTCTCATCCAGTCCTGCGGCATCGACGTGCTCTACACCTCTCTTCGCGGTGTTCAGAACATGCGGAATTTTCTCAACCTTATCCGGGATAGAGATTTTGTTGTTAGGAAGGTGTACTCGTTGCTGCTCGTCGTAGATTGCAATGAGAGCAGTGGTACGTGATCTACCTCTGTCTGTTGTTCCGTGCTCGCAGCTGAGCTCCTGATGCAGATGAAGATGCTTCTCGAGACATTCCTCTCATCGAAACCATCCTCTCTACGATCAACGCTTCTCGTCTTCACACCCTCTTTATTCATGTCCCTCCGCGGAGCGGGACTCCCATCTTGCAGTTCCCCGTCCCACTGCCATCTCTGAACGAGCTTCGTCTATCCGGGCTCGTTGCCAACTCACCCGCTGGGCATGCGCCATACACGCCAAACGTCAAACGCTTCCAACTGCTCCGTCTGCCAGAGTTACGCGAAGTACTGGAGCACCGTCGGCTCCCTCGCCTCGTCCACGACGTCGCTCCGAACCTCACCCAACTGAAGTTCACCATACGCAAATCCCAGTCCACGCACCTCCTCGACGTACTCCTATTCATGACCGCCATGATGTCTCGAATCCGAGACTCCGAAAATTGCACGGCTAACACCCATCCACACTTATTTCCCGCCTCACTGAAGCAAATCGTCTTGACCGCGACGTCTAGTAGTAGTACTGACCGTCTGGTCTCGGCACTGCCTCTCTTCCGAGGTGTCAGGAAGGTGTCAGAACAAGAGGCAGAGGTCTGCCGTGCGCATGGTGGCATCCCTCCACTGGTGGTCGAGCTTCTGGACGAAGGAGATCATGACCGCGTTTCGGGAAGGTATGAAGAGGCGTGGAGCGAGGCAGAATACGTGGAAGGGTTTGCTGGAAGTTGGATGCGCTTGAATGTCGAGGAGGGTAGTCGGTTGGAGACGGCGTGAAGCGGATTGTGTACGACACGGTGCGTGCTTTTTTGCAGTCTTGTACTTTCGTTTCCAGGCTAATGGACAAGGATGTAGCTCACTATGGCTTTTTCACCGTCGAGTTGTCATACCTGTCAAGAGTAGACAACGTCTCAGTCCATCTTTCGAGACGCAATCATCTCTCTTGGCCTGGCCTCAAACTCCATCACCGTCGTACCCGCGTTCTATCACCTCGGCGATTGCCAGGCCGAATTTGTGGAGGGACGGATAGTCTTCTGGAGAGCTGAAGAGAGAGGTGGTAGGTGTGCGTAGGCTGGATGAAGAGGGGGAAAGGAGAAGGAGAAGAGGAAGATCGGCCGGTTGAGATTGTTGATGAGGGAAGGAGGGCGGTGGTGATTGATCTGCCTGAATTGGTGCTTCTATCGCGCGTTCGGAAGTGGGATTTACGAGAGAATACCGAATGGGTGGTGAGTATGGAGAGGATGGGTCGAAGGGGAGTAGTCGTTTGACTTGAAAGCAGGATGTTCGAGTTTTGGTGGTTGTGCGTTCGAGCGTTTACTGTCACTGCAAGATCCCGTTTCTAATTCCATATACAGGTCACAACGTCCTACAATGACCGATATCATGTTCACCTTACCATCCGCACTCCTGCTGCCAATGCCATGTATATTTGCGCGTCGACGCCTCAAGATCCACGTGTTCTCGGTGGTTATTTACGCTCTAAAAGTACCGCGAGCAAGCTACTCTTTCGAACGACGATAATCAATTTCAGAACCAAAGCTGTTGGTAGCGCGATTCCACGCATCTATCTGTCATTGACTCACTCGATTCCCGTCCCTAGATCAGTACAACAACAGCATACAACTGCTCGTCCACGATGGTGATGCTGGACGACGCATCTCTCATCCCACCTTCACGCCCCCCCAAGGGCGACCAGGCCTCCCGCTCCGAGTGTCTCTGGACACTGGAGACCATAACGCCGACTACCCACTAGTTCCAGCTCAAAGATACTGTACTATGTCTTCTGGCTCGCTGGCATCTCCGTCAACCCCTTCGATACAAACCAAGCCTTTCCAGACGTTCTCAACGTTTCCAGGCTCACGTCCATCCTCGACCTCGAGTCACTCCTCACTCTTAGCAACTCCGAGCCTGAGCCCTGTTCCCCAGCCGACGTTCGTCAATTCAAACGCGAGGACGACGTCGTCTTCGTCGATATACCGTACGTCTAATTCCCACAGTAGCATTCAACTTCCTTGCTGAATGCGATGTTGACGCAGTCTACACGTTTGTCGGTATGTCCAACGTACGCTGTCACCTCTGCTTTCCCCGCCACTGACGGTACACTTTGGTTATGAAAATGATAGGTGTCATTGCCGTCCTCATCATTCTTTCGATCTTCGGCGCGGTCCGTTGGCGTATCGCTCGACGGCGACAGCAGCAGCAACAACAACAACAACAACAACAACAACAACAACAAACGCCACCGACGAGTGAAAAGCCCGATCAGGACGCTGAAACGAGTGAAGTTGGAGGAGGAGCAGATGCGGCGGGGCCGTCTGGTGCGTGGATACGTGTTGCTTTGTATGCTGGTGCTGATGTGAGTGTAGTTGACTCTACAGGACCCCTTCGGCCAGAACTCGAGCGAGAAGACCACACTGCTATCACGACAGTCTTGAATTCTAACGCAGGACCGTCTCGTCCTCAGGAAGAGATGATAGCTTCGACTTCGCGGCTACCTTTGGTTTCTGTGGGTTAGGATACCGACGTGAGACACTCGCGTTTGACTGAGCAGAACGGACTGGGATCAGAATGATGTTGATGGTTTATCTGACAGGTACTGTACATAGGTGTATGGTGAATGGAGTATTGATACAATACGCTGAATGAGATCTTGTCAGTCTCTTTCGACGCGTCATGTTGCAGAGAGCACATACGAAAATGTCTACCGTCTTACTCCGACCAAGGAACTTCGTCGCCGGAGCTGATAGCTACCCAAGTACGGACAAAACAGTCCAGGAACACCTCCTCCTCTCCGTTTTTCCCTCCCTCCCCCGGAACGTGGTCCAGGTCTCCCGGCAGCTGACTCATCAACACCAACGGAGGTTTCTGGCCCAGCCTGCGCAGCGTTACGAGGGTCTCGTCGCACAACTGCCACAACAACGAGAAGTAGTGCGTGTCAGACATGCGGTCTGCGGTATCGCACGTGAAGGAGCCTGTGATTTGCTTGAGGGAGCTGGGGAACGGGTTAGTAGACACAGAAGTAGGCGTGTACTCTGGGTCCTCGATGGTGTCAATTCGGATGCGTGTATCGTGGAAGCGGAGGAGCTGTTGGAGGAGGGCGTGTTGGGGCGCGAAGAGGGTGAGCTTGAGGTGGGTGGCGTGCGGGGCGAGGTTGTGGATGAGGGTTGAGAATTTGGCATATTGTATAGATTGCTTATGGAGACGGAGAAGTTGGAGATGAGTGAGCGCAGGAGTGTAGAGTTGACCTGCCGGCGGTGAGGTGGCGATGAGTCCCGAGAGGTGTAGGCTGGTTAGAGCAGGGAGTGATGTGGGCAACTGTAGGATTGGAGCCTCGCCGTTGCAAAAAGGGATGTGAATGAACAGGGTGTGAAGACGCGAAGCGTCCGCGTCAATGGTCGAGAGAAGTGCTTGAATAACAGGCAGCGCAGGTGTAGGCCCTGCGGTATCTTCGCGATAAACAGACTTGAGCAATCTGAGAAAACGAGATATGAAGAGTGGCGACGTACCGTCGTGTTCATTGCCAGCTACGACGAGCAGCAAAGAGTGTACCATTTTCTGACTCGTGTCCTTGCCTTCAATATAGCCTAGAAACCTCCGCATCTTGTCGAAACTTCGGAGAGGTGTGTATATAACGTCGACGCCAGAAGATTGGATGAGATTGTTGAAGTGTTTGGACACAGGACTCAAGGTGGTAGTGACATGGCCTGCGTGAACGTCGACAGCGACGAGTGTGAAGATATAGATGAGGAGTTCATTCGGTAGAGACGACAATGTCGCCATCGCCGTGACGGACAGCGACGAGAGGCAACAGGCATCGACCGGGAGCCAATCCGAGCCAATTTGAAGCGCGTCGCGACCTGCCCTGAACTCAGCTACGCGCCTGCGATGAGTTGCTCACTGTTGACGACGACGACGACGACGAGCTCGACATCATCACCATCATGACCGTTTCTCCCATCCCCGTTGAACTCCTACATCCCATCTTCTCTTTCGCATGCATGGTCGACAGTCGGACGGGTTGCGCGCTCAACGCAACATCCCGCACATTCCGCGACGTCTGCATCAGCTCGTCGGTCGACATCCAATGTGTTTCTATCCACGGTGCAGACAAGATGCGGCGTTTTACGGATACCCTCAGTCGACGAGAGAATTGCCGTGTGAGGTCGCTGCTCCTCAGTGATGACACTGAATATAAACCCGGTGCGTCTCAGTGTCATTGCAAGCGCAACGCATTGACTCAAATTCGATATTTACAGGTTCTGAAGTAGTTCACAGCATTCTTACACTCCTCCACGCTTTATCTCGCTCGCATCTTCGCGTTCTTCACGTCTCCTTGAACGTGCCAGGCCACTTGAGATCAATGTCGCCGCCCACAGACAGCGTCGGACGCCCCGTTTGCTGGTTGCCCATCTGTTTCCCATCGCTGGTCGACCTCCGCCTCTCCTGCCATTTACATCATTCCAGCTTCCCATACACATCCACAGAGACGTTTCCCGCCTTGCGATCCCTCCGCGTTAACACCGTCTCTCTCACCTTCAACGAAATGTTCCCCCGTGAATTTCCTAACCTCGTGGAGCTCACCCTCTGCGTCCCCTTCGCAACCCCACCTGTAAGCTACTTGATCACCTACCTAGAGGGATACTGTCGTCCAGGGCACTTTCTGCCTCCCAGTCTTCGAACGCTCACGGTCTACTTGGAGTCCACGGATGGGAGAGGGCACATCAGGGCCTTGACGATGACAAGCCAGTGGCGGGAGGACTTTGCTCAAGCCCTGCTGTGGACCATGACTCCCGACGAGCAGGATCGAGTGGTTGTATGGTGTGATGGTCGGTGGGAGAACCCCCTTGAAATGGAGGTTGAGGGACGCAAGCTCGTCGTGTATCCGCCTCCTGTGCAGCACCAATCAGAAGGCGGAGACAGCAGCTAGTAGGGATCTGGTGCGTCGGTTGACTCCTTCCATTGTTGCAAGCTTCGCTCATCGTGTCCCGACAGACGAGGAAGTTGGTGTTTTATGTATCATAACAATCTATTCCAGTCAAACTTGCGGATCTGAGTACACCACCACACACCCTTGTCAGATCCACTCCGCGGCCGCCTCTTCCCCAACAGTCACCCTTCTCCAGTCCTCGACAAACTGGTCCAGACTCCAGATTCCCTCCCATGCTCTGTTCCTCCACGGGATAGACCACGACCGGCATACGGTGCTGTCTACCGCGAGCAACATCTCCCATCGACAGGATATCATCGTGGATCTCGAACGACACGCTACGCTCGGCTTTGAAAGCGTCGGTCACCGGACTGCGGAAACGCAGGACGATCTGTTCCAGTGTGGGCGGAAAGTGGTGAGCGGACCCAGGCGGACCCGTGATGTTGGCTTGCGCGCGCAGGGAGGGCGTCACCGCGAACTGGAAGCGGTTGACGTCGAAGAAGAGCTTGAGGACGATGGGTGGGATCGGCAGGTGGACGTGCGTGAGCTGCGGCGCGACGGCTGCGAGGTACGCGGGGAGCTCGTCGTCTATGAACGTCTTGGGCAGGTCGTGCGTGTGCCCGAGTTGGAGACGTTGGAGGTGCGGCGCGGTGCACGGTTGGCCGTCGTCGGGTGCGGTGAGGTCATACCGAAGAGGTGTAGGTCCACGAGCGCGGGTAGGAGGGGAAGATTCAGGCGGACGGGGTATTGGGATGGGACGGGGAAGTAGACGAAGAGAGTTTCGAGACGTGATGAGTCGATGGCGGAGAGGATACTTTCGAGCACGCTGACGACGTGCGCGCCCTCTTCGTAGACTCAGAATCAGCCATCACAAAGCAGCCAAAAGTAATGGACACACGCACCTGTCTCCTGTTCATGGTCTACTACAACGAGCAAAGAATACACTTTCTTATGGGACAACTCTCTACTCTCCAGAAGGCCCAGGAACGACTGCATAGCGTTGATGCCTCGGAGGGACGTATGCCAGACATCGATGCCGGAAGATTGAACGATGTTGTGGAGGGTTTTGCAGGTACGACCGACGGTGGCGGGCGTGTTGCTGGCGCTGACATCGGTGGCGGCGATTTGCAGGATGTGCTCCAGGAGTTCATTGGGAAGAGACGAGATCGTCGCCATCGTTGGGTGGAACGGCGAGCACGATAGCTCCAGTCGAATCTTCAATCTTCTGTCAATCAAGCATGCAGCGGAGGTGAGTTTAGGGCAGGTCCCGACGCGACACTGCTACGGTAGGGCACGCCGGGCACGGTGTTCAACTTGCGTCTGTTCGCTGTTCCTCACGGCGATGGCAACCATTTCGTCTCTTCCCAATGACCTCCTTTACTTTATCATCTCCTACATCACTGACAACGCGCATGCAGGCCATATCGCTACGACTGTCGGTCGTTTGTCCAAGCGTTTCCACCGAATCATCCAATTCTCCGGCCTGGATACTTATCATGTACGCATCCCTCCACGGCATCACGAGGATGCGGCTGTTCCTCAATTTCCTGGAGAACGGAGACGTCACTCAGAAGTCGGTGCATTCTCTGCTGCTCGTCGTAGCTCGCATTGAGGATGACGGTACGTCTACGGAAGCTATCTTATGCTCATAGATGCTAATGCTGAAGTCGTCAAGCAGATACAACGTAGGACACCGCACTGTCCATGATCAACGTGATTCTCTGCACCATCTGCACACCCTCTGCATTTACGCCCCCTTCCCGTAACGACGTGGTCCCAAGTCTGCAAATACTCGTCCCGCTGCCTTCTCTAACCAGCCTCCACCTCCATCTCTACGGACTCATCGCGTACTCACCAACCGGATGTCCGCCATGCCCCTCGATAAGTACCCAACATCAGGAATCTGCAATTTCTGCGTATCCACAAGCTGAAGGCCTCCCTAGCCTCGTTCACGACCTCGCACCCAACGTCGTCCCGCTCAACGCACACCTCGATTCGCCCGTCGACTCTCACGAGACTCGGTCCTCGGACCTTGCACGTTCTCAGGCGCGCGGACGCGGATTGTCCAAGCATTTCCAACAACTCATAGGCGGGGCCGCCGCAGACGTTCATTGTTCATTGGCGAGTAGGGGAGTATGAACGTCGGCGAAGACGTTAACGTTTGATCGGCGGGCAGGTGACTTGAGGTGGCCCCAACTTCCAAGGATATCATCGTGATTCGTGTGTGCTGTTCTTCCGATGAACGATACGGCGGGGCGGGCGTTCAGTGTGTTGTCTTGTATCTCTACGTACAATACGATACGTTACACGAGGGTGGGTTACCGGTTACCCTCCGTCCACACCCCGATTCGAAATTCGAAGTTGGTGATTGTGAATACAGCCACAACAGAAGCGGTGTTCGCTGTTGCTGTTGTGGTCGATGTCGCGCGCGCGAGAACGAGGAGGTTGGTATGACTGTAAGTACACCGAAGTCGAGTCAGTGAGAGATGAAGGAGGGAAAGAAGGAAGGAAAGAGGCGAAGCGTGCCGATGGTTAGTTCAGACTTGGACGCGTTTGATGAGGGGGAGCATGAGAAACAGAGAGTGAGTGGGATATATGCGTACATAGACGTTGAAGGTACGGATGAGAAAACGGTCAATATTGGATATTGGCTATGGGCGGGATGGGCCGACTCGAGCTGGATGGAGGTGTTGATGGTGCAGAGCGGCGGAGCCAAGGCTAGCGAAAGCATCGTGTATTGGCTCCGTTCTTGAATTTCACCGATGAGTTCAGCGCAGTGGGTAGATGTGGGCTGGGATCACAGGAGGGTGAGTCGACGGATGTAGTCAAGTGAACTGAGGCACGCACCACGCTTGAACGTTGAACACCAACCCCGTAGCTTCCTACAGCCCCCATCGATCTATCGCACAACCCCACATGCTCTTATTCTTCTGCCACGCCGTCGTCGCCTTCTCTTGCTCCAAAGGCAACGGCGCGTAAACGGCAAGTACCCGTCCTCCACTCACGATTGTGAGAGGGATCGCGTTGTCGCCAGGATCGTAGAGGATACTCAGTCGACCAGGATCAGCGACTCCTGTACCCACTTTTCCTGCCATTGCCCGTTAGCCGGAACGAGCGACAGCGTCTCCGTGGCGAAGTCGGTATGCCGCAAGTATACGGTGACGGTGTGGAGTGTCGAGGGTCGCGGGTCGTGGTAGACGGCAAAGACGCTGTGTGAGGTACATGGTGAGGAAGAGGTTGACCACGGGGCGTCGATGGTGAGGGTGACGAGGTTCGGGAAGGCGCGTGCGAGGATGCCTGCGAGGTCTGCGGGGACGACTTGGATGCGCAACGAGCGCACACTGGGGAATGTGGGGCCGGCGATGAGCGCTGAGCTCTTTGGGCGGGAAGAGGTGGAGATCGACGAGGTTTGGGAAAGGCATGGGAGTCTTGTGTGAGAATATGGATGAGAAGGAGGCGTAGTGAACGTCGAAGCCGTCGGGGAGGGAACACGCGACACCGTCGTAGGCGTAGGCGAATACGTAGAGGATGCGGAGATGGGGTCGTGAGAGCACACTGATCACGGAAAGGGTCTGCATGGCGACGTTGTATCGTGCCTCGAAAGCGGTGGATACTGGGTACGCCGTAGACAGCAACACGCTGGATGTCGACGGCGGAATGAAGGCAGATGTCGCGGAAAGTCTTGGAGGTTGCATTGAGCGCGCATCCAGTTCGGCCATCGTCGGTGCATGCGAGGGAGAAGATGAGAGACAGGAGCTCGACGGGGAGCACGGACTGGGAGAGGGGCGTCGTCGGAGAGGAGGAGGAGGAGGTATTTCGGACTTTGGCCCTACGGCAGGTCTTGGCGCGCTCAGCGCTCATCGTCGTCAACGCTCTGATCGCTGTCCATCACGACGATGGCGACAATCTCGTCTCTCCCAAATGAACTCCTCATCGCTATATTCACCTACTTTGCGGCGGACATTGGCGCAGGCCGTGTTACCACCACGCTCAGTCTCGTTTGCAAGTTCTTCCACGGTCTCATCCAATCCCATGGCATCGACGTCTTGTACACACTCCTTCGCGGTATGGGCAGCATGCACAAGTTCCTCAGGTTCCTCCGAAACAGAGACGTGGCTCAGAGAAGGGTCTACTCTTTGCTGCTCGTCGTAGCTCGCAATGTGGATAACAGTACGTCACTACTAACCCTGTACTACTCATTCTGTTTCTAACGTTGAACTCATCAGACCCTGTCTCAAATGTGGCCGTGTTATCTATCATACAGTCAATACTCTCCACCATCGACCCTTCAAGCCTTCACACACTCTTTATCCGCGTTTCCTTGCCCAGCAACGACGAGACTCCAGTGTTGCAGTTCTCTGTTCCGCTCCCCTCCTTGACCGACCTCCACCTCTCTGGACTTGTCGCAATCTCACATTCTGCACATGCACCACACACGCCAAACCTGACACGCCTGCAGCTCTCGCGGCTCTACGAGCTACCCAAAGAACACGGCGACGACTTCCCTCGCCTCATCCACAACCTCGCGCCCAACCTCACCCGACTCAAGTTGACCATCAGGACATCCCAGCTCACAGAATTGCGTCCCGTGACGGAGTTCCTGCTCGCGGTCAAGTCATACCTTGCGGATCCCGAGGCTCGTCGCGATCCTGCAAGGATTCGGCGAGCCGCGCACGCGTTCCCAAACTCACTCGAGCAGATCGTCGCGTGTCTGGTGTATGACCGGAACCAGGCGCTGGCCGCACCTTACCTCTCCCGTCTGAAGAAGGCATCTGATGCCATTGCCGAGGCATCGCTTTTGAGGGGCGAGATCGAGGCGTTGGTCGTGGTTCTGCCACAAGACGGTCAGCAGGATTATGTCCCACCAAGAAGCGAGGTGGACCGAGGAGAGGTCGTCTATCTGGAAGGCTTCGTTCGCAGTTGGATGGCGTTGAACGTCGGGCAGCAAGAGCCTTGGTATACGGCGGAACTGACGCAATATTAGGGTGCGTTCCTTATGGCATGACACTCATCCGCGAGACTGACTTCCGCAACCGTCTCACTTAGTGGTTCCGTCCTCCATTAGCATTCTCTCCGTCCATCTCCGTCGCGGGAGGCACTCTCACACAGAGATACCTCACTTTAAGTAAACACCCGCCAGGAACTCTAGAACGAAGCATACCGTATATCGCGTCCAAGCCGGCCGGCCCATGTGGCCACTTCTTTGCAGGCCCACAGATACAGTACTTCCGACCGTCCACCGCTTCTCGGACTGTGAAAAAATCCAACATCGTCGAGACACACTTGGTTCTTCAATAATACCTTGCAATCTACCATCTTCGAGCACTTTCTTGCACACCTCCCGATATCTCCTCCTACTACTCGCCTTCGTCTCCGGTATGACGATCGCCTTCACGTTGGTTTGGTACTACTAGGCACCTTGATACTCGTCTTTTATTACGATACTTCTCTTCGACCCAATTGCTCCATGATCACATACATTCGCATCCTGCGGCTCCTCCAGGGGATCACGTCCGCCTCTCCGCTCATTCAGGTCCTCAGATTTTACTGGCCGAAACCCGTCGTCTCACAATGCGCATGCAATCTCTGCCCGAAGCGAGCACGGGTGGGATGGTAGAGACGTCACCTGTGCGGAGATGCCATGGAGGAAGGTGAACGTCGGGGAAGAGGCCCCGTGGACATGACGCGGGTGTTGGTGTGCTTGGTGTGTGTGTATTTCACAAGTCGTTGAGTTTGTACGTGATTCGTTGAGCGACCTAGGTATCGCTTTGTCGTGTGTAAGGCTACGCAGGCTACTAGAATCCATTGGATTGCAATCAAACGCCAACGAGAACGAGACACGTCACCGCCGAATCCAACCGATGAACGCACCAGACCATTGACTCACCAACGCCGTACCGGAGCATTCACCGATCCAATGCACCGCTCCACGCTTTCGAGTTCTGATCAACGCCCCCCGCCTATCGTGGATTCTATCGGCGGCAGAACCGGTGGCAGAGATATCTGTCTCCCTCGTTCTCTAGCATCTGAAGGCCACCACGCAGCTCATTGTCCCTGCGCACGAGCTCCTTCCACCCACGCGGGTGCGGGTGCAGTAGATGCGCCTCCTAGGACGCGTCGTCCGAATATTGTTGGTGGTGGCGAGTTCGCGTGATACGGTCGGTGCAGGTGGGCTTTGGGGGACGGGATAGGAAAAGTGAGTGATCTTCAGTCGGCTTTCGCAAAGGTAGATGATCATCTCGCGTTGTATTGTAGAACACAAGTAGAACACGTACACGATACGCTAGGTTTGGAGTGACGAAGGGAAGGCAAGGGTATAGTTGTATGGGAACGGATAGCTCGCGTCGGGTCCATATCGTAGTCTTCTAGGCGTCGTGACCCGGTTGAAGCTCATTCTTTGTGGCGGCCATGAAGCTGGTGGAAGCAGGAACGTCACATTGTCAGACATGCGATTTCCGAAATCAAGACTGACGAAACACACGCACCCGACATCCCCTGGAACACCAATCACAGCCCCCACCAGTCCGTCGCCCAGTCCCACGCGTCCGTGACTTCCCTCCACTTCCTCGTCGACTTGAGCTGGGTCAGAGGGAGGGGCTGATGGACGACGAGGATCCGCCCATCCAGCCTGATCTCGATCGCGTCGTGCATGCGCCGCACCTGAACGTCGTCGTCCCGGCCCACCCACCCAAGCGTCTTCCTCACGTCGTCGGTACCCAATCGCGAGCAGAGGCAAGGGAAGTCGAGGGAGAGCTGGTCGTAGAGGATCGGGGTGAGGAAGTGGATGCGCAGGGACCGGACGGAGGGGCCGGTCGGAGCGCGGGGCGGGGTGAGGGAGAGGGGCGTGGACAGCTGGAGGTCGAGGAGGGCGGGGAGGGAGACGTCGAGGCCTGTGGAGGGACGGAAGAGGTGCTGGGTGGTGGGTGAAGAGAGCGAGACATTGAGAGCCGTAGAGGGCGACGGATTGGATGTCGACGGCAGAGCGGAGGCAGAGGGCGCGGAAAGCCTGGGAGGTGGCGTTGAGGGCACAGCCGGTCTCGCCGCCGTCGATGCACGCGAAAGAGAAGATGAGGAGCAGAAGCTCGGCGGGCAGCGTAGCGCGAGACATGCTCGTCGGTGTCGACGACGACGAGCGAGGCGGGCTGGCCACCAAGAGGCGAGTTCAGGGCAGGTGTTGTCGCGTTTGGCGCCCGTCTCTGCCAACCGTCGTACGTCTGGCAATGACCAACACTCACCTGCTGGCAGCTGGACGGCTTTCTATTCTTTTCTTCCTCAAAAACGCCAGCTTTCTCACCGCCCACTCCGCCCCGCCCATCGGCCTTATCCCAGAAACCACACCGTCCATCCATCTCCTGACACACATCCCATGTCTCGACTCTCCCTCCGTCATTCCAGACTTGTTCACTTCCCCGTACATATATGTCACTGACTCGCATTCGAACTGTCTGAATTGATCTGAAATTTTCAAGTGATCCATGCCAGCCTCTGCACTGGCAACGTGGCTCTCGGAAAAGACGGACGTTGCCTGTCCGGTAAGTATGAGGTTTTGCGAAGAGGCTAGCCAGCATTCATAGCGCATGTAGACCTCGCCCACAAGTCCCTCAAGAAGCTATGTGTATCCAGATACATCAGGATACAAACAAGCCACCGACGCACAGGCCTTGAGCTCAGACAGTCTACCTTCAACCGATGACTCCCCACCGACCCATCGCCAGACTCCACACCTTCTTACTCATCTCCCACTCCTCCCTCAACCGCACTCCCTGGATCCGCGACGGTGGCACCAGCGCCGGCGGGAACACCACCACCGTCCGCGCATCGTCGCTCACGATCTTCACCGGCTGCTCTTCGCTCTTCTCACCGTCAGACCCATCCCCAACTCCCAACCTCTGCACGCTCACTAACCCCTTCTCGTCGGGCCGCCAGTGGAGCATCACGCCCTCCACAAAATCGGTCTGCCAGTCTCCGTGGTGGTAAGACGCGGGGACGATGCTGACCCCTTCCGTGGTGAGGTAATGCTGCAGATGAACTTGAACCTCGCGCGGCGCGGACCGTTGAGGATATTCATGTGTCGGTCGACAGTACTCGTGCAGGTACCACTGGAGATCGCGTGGTCCAGGGCCAGCTCTAACGCACTCGATGGCGAGGTCGCGGAGGTCAGGAAACTCCCGCGCGAGCATGGCGCCGAACGCGTGCGGGGTGACCTGGAGGCGCAGAGATCGCAGAGCCGGCGTCCGCGCGTTGAAGGTGTTGTAGAAGTCGACGTGGTGGAGCGGCATGGTGAGGGAGAGATCGACGAGAGATGGGAAGGAGATGGGCAGGCAGGCGGGGGCGTAGCTGAGACCTTGCCGAATGGAGCCTGTGGGTGATGAGATCGGCTGTTCGACGCGGTCGGAGTCGTAGGAGAGGATGTGGAGGATGCGCAGATGCGCAGGAGGCAGCGCGTACAGAACCGAGAGAATCAGATGGGCGCATTCTGGATTACGCGTACGATGAGCATGCGTAGACACTGCGAGGAAGAAGTTGCAGACGTACCGCGACCAACTTCATTATCAGCTCCCGGGGCAAAGATAGCACCGTCAAAATCGCCCTTGAGCAGCACCGACCTCACGACTAGACGTTCTCGAAGGTTGATGATGTCCAGAAAACGGCGGATCTTGGCTCTACCATACACGGCAGCGCATTGAATGTCGATGGAGGACCGGAGGCAGACGCTGCGGAAGGTCTTGGACGTTGCGTTGAGAGCGCAGCCAGTTTGGCCCGAGTCGGTGCAAGCGAAGGAAAAGATGGGCTCTAGGAGTTCGACGGGGATAGTGTGAGGACGCATGGGTCGAATGAGTGGGAAGGAACGTACAGAGAAGGACGTTTATATGCATACCGTCCAGGAACCAGGACAGCCTCCGTGTCAAGCTGCGGGATCAGTTGGCAGAACACGCCAAAACGACTGTGTTTGATGCATGATGTGTGATACGGAATGGCTGCGTCTTCAGGAGTTATCCAGAGGAGGAGGATTCAACGAGACACCGCAGATGTGCATGCACTGTCGACGGAGCTGCAGCGTCCGTGTACTGGACGGCATCATGCCGAAGACGCGATCAAGCCGGCCCTAAACTCTTTTCGCCGATGCATGTGACGCGGATGTTGCCGGAGCTGCTCGAGCCAGGATGAGCAGCCATGATGCTGTACTGAACGTTCTTGAGAGTCCACTGACTCGCTATTCGCGAAGAGAGCTCAGAATAGCATCCTCATCGGCTTCATCCTTTGGTACACGGCATGCACTTCGCAACTGTTTGGCGTTCACAGATGTTCCGGTACGTATCATCCCATCCTTCGACGAAAGGTTCTCACTGATATTTGGTCTTACTGTACGATAGATATTCTTACAGGATGAGCACACAATGTCTACAATGTAGAAGATCTCGTTCAAGCGTATTCACCATCCCGTGAACGAAATCAGGACCTCCTCGGGTTGTACGGCTACCCAACGTGCATCAGCCTGAGAACTCGAGGCTGTACACGCCGTTGACGCCGTCCTCGAACGCCTACATGATCATTCAACGCTCTTTCCTCCCATCTCTCATCCACATCCCCATCCCCATCCACGTCACATCCAGCCTCTCAACGCCATGCTCGAGTCGCCAACAATCCTCGGCGAACCCACCCTCAGCGTCCTGCCTCCGGAACTCCTCATCCCCATCTTCACCTACGCAAGCACCGACGGCGGACCCACCGCGCGAGCTCTCCAACTGACGTGCCGCGCCTTCCACGCGCTGCTCGTGGCGACGAGCATCAATATTCAGTTTGCTGCGGTGTGTGGCGTTAGGAGGTTGAAAGGGTTTTTGGAGGCGGTGAAAGGGAGAGAGGAGGGGACGAGGCGGGGTGTGGAGAGTTTGTTTTTGGCATTTGAGGATGGGGTGGAGAGGACGGGTGTGGAGGAGAGTGTTGGTTATGCGGCTGGTACGTTTCTCTTGTCGATGTCTGTGTGATTGCGCTTGGTATCGCGGCTCACCACGCTCTCTCAGAATCATACGCCCTCATGCTCTCAATCCTGCAGACCATTCACGCCCCGCACCTCCGCATCCTCTACCTCACCTACTCCCCTTCAACTCCCACACCATTCCCCATCCTCCCAACGCTCTTCCCCTCCCTAACGAACCTGCACATCAACGGCCCCCTTACCCCCTCCTCCTTCACCTCCTCCGTACCTGCGCCGCTCCTCAAACACGTCCACATCCACCGATACGCCGAGTTCCCTAGGGCGACGCGCGAGGCGCTGATGTGCGTGTGCCCCGGCGTGCGGTCGTTGCATGTGAAGTCGACGTCGTATGGGATGCCGGTGGCGGAGGATGGGGTGGTGTTGTTTTTGCAGGGGTATTTGAATTGGAGGGAAGAGGAGGAAGTGTTGCCGGTTGATGAGGATGGCGACGAAGACGACGACGATGAAGAGGAGGGAGACGACAACGCAGAAGATCAGGAGTTCGTCCTCGGCCTCCCGCCACACATCGGCCCAGACGCAGCCCACCCTCTCCCCGTCGAAGCACAACAAGCCCAAGCTCAACGTCGCCGACGGCACCCACCCCTACCCCCGCCCTACCCACCCACGCTCCGGAACCTCGTCATCTCCTTCGCACCGCAGTACATGGCCGAACCGGGAGACCTCCCCAACTACGCATTCCATCCGAACGTGTTCCATTACCGTCGAGAGGTGTTGTTGGTGAAAGAGATGCAGGCCGAACGGGGCGGTGGTCGGGTTGGCGGGTTTGGCGGAGAAGAAGAGGGAGGGATGGCGTCCGCTGTGTCGTTGACGAGCGCGTTCTCCACCTCAACCCGATACTACAGCGACTCCTCCTCCGAAGACGACGACTCCGACCGATCCTCCTCACCATGGCACGACAACAACGACGCCTCCTCCCAACCCTCCCACCCGCCAACGCCCACCTCCAACATCAACACCCTCGCGCACTCGCAAACGCTCTGGGTCGAAGTCGAGTCGCGCTTCTGCGTGATCCTCCCCGCGTCTGGGGTACGCGACGAAGCCGACGCGTGGAAAGACTCGTTGGCGGAGCTGGTGGGGGTGAGAGGGGAGTGGGGGGAAAGGAGTGTGGCGGGGAGGGAGGGCGGGTTGTGGGAGGAGGGGGTGTTGTTGTGGTTGTGAGCAGCGGATGAGATTAGTGGAGGTCTGTTCGTCGTTCTTTTATCGATACCGTGATGTTGTTGTGTTGTAGGCAACACGCAAATTCATCCCTTCGGACGTTGGCAGCGAAACGGTGTCTCCAATCAATGCGAGCTAGCATACACGTCGTTACCAATATCAAGACTACAACTATCTTACACCGACTCCTCGCCCAAATCCTTCCCACTCCGTGCCTGCAAAATCCCAAACTCAACCACCGGCACTCCCTCGTCCTCATCATCCTCTCCAGCTTCCATCCTCTTCAACTGTGACGCACACGGCATCTGAACCAGACAAACCACCTCCAACAGACTTTCGTCGTCAATGATCTGGTCTGTAGACGAGAGATCCGGGTTCGGAGACGTAGGTTTCTCGGGTTCGGGTTCATGATGTCGGAAGGACCAGATTGGTGGAAGATATCGTTGGGCCCAAGAGAGTTGGGAAGTTGGCAGTGGCAGAGTAGGCGGAGGCTCGGTGAGAGATCGTTTCGTCACCGCGACAGGCTGTATCTGGACCCACACCAGATAAACAACCCAATCCATGAGCACGCAAACCATCACCCAACGCAGGATCGAAGACGCACCATACCCTCATCCCACAGCCCCTCTTCCTCCTTCTCTTTCTCATTCCTATCTCCCGCTGACGACCCACCATCCCCAACCACCATCTCCTCCAGATACACATCCCACAGCACCGGCTTCTCCACCTTCACCTTCGGCTGACCCGTAGGAGGAGGGACGTAGGTGCCGTTCCGAATCGCTTCTTCGATCAGGAGGCGTTGGCGGCGGCGCAGGACGAAGGTGCGGGTGATGACGAGGGCGGAGATGGCGATGAGGAGGACGAGGGTTGCTGGAGGTGGTGAGAGTGGTTATGTTAGCGTGGAATTTTGGTTTGGACGGAGGGAGGGAGAGGGAGAGGCGTACCGAGAAACGTGTATACTGCGGGAAGGGAATGATAATCAGTTGGATGATGTTCTGCGAAAACGAGTGTGAGAGCGTGGCGGCGACTTACGATAGAGTGATGCAGACGAGGAGAATACATTGTTGGTGAAGTTGGGGTTGCTCGTGAACGGCGTTTGAGATGCGACCGGGATCGTCGACGAAGACGTTGTGGCCATCGTGCCAGCTTGTACTTAGATCAGAGTGTCGTGCGACGAAGCTCCGGCGAGATATTGTATGCGGTCGTTATGGTCGTCGTATTTCTCCGAGTGCGTTTGCGCGTCCAATAGCAGAGATGTTGGGTCAGTCTGGAGAGAGGACGAGGATGATGCTGGCCAGCAGTCGAAGGTCTCTCTAAGACTCGAAGGAGGGAGAGGATCCGAACGCAGGGACGTGTGCCTCTCGATAGAAATACATCCTGTTGACAGTCGTGTTGGGAAGGAGAGTGATGAAAGCGGGGAAAGGTGCGTACTGCGCAGTCGACAAACGCCAGAGATTCCCTTCGGCATCAAGACATGGCAGGACAAGGATAGCAGCGGCGTGTGAGCGGACGAGCTCGTTTGGGGCGATTCTCGCAAGGTCGCATGAGCGATGAGCAATTGTTCGGTATGACTGAATGCGAGCGTAGAGCCACGTGATGGGTAGGGACGGGGATGACGGAGGAGAGAGGTGAGAGGTGAGATTACCGGACTGGGTCCCAACTAGGAAACGCCGGGGTCCCGTACGCTAAAACATGCCAGAGGAAGACATGAAAGGTGCGTCTGGGGGATGGATGGACGGATGGCGTGGGCTTTGAGAGAGTGACGGCGGGGCGGTGTGGGCAGTGAGAACGCTGGCGTTTGTGAGGAAGAAAAGGGAAGAGGGATTTCCAGCTGCCAGCAGGTGAGCGTTGGTGGTTACCAGACGGCGGGTGGTGTCGTGTGTCGTGAGGTGACAGGCCTCGCGCCACACTCCCCGCTGAGCTTCCACTCCTCATCGTCTCCTTCGCATGAAACGACGGCGGCGAATCCGACTGTGCCCTCAACTCCACCTCCAATGCTTTCCGCGACCTCTGTCTCCGAGACGAGAAAGTAAAAGGGAAGTCACGGACGCGTGGGACGGGGCGACGCGACGGACTAGGGGGGGGGGGGGGGGGGGGGGGGGGGGGGGGGGGGGGGGGTTGTGATGGTATGGTGTTGGGATGTCGGGTGCGTTCGTCAGTCTCGATTTCAGAGATCGCATGTCTGACATTGTTGCGTGCCAACAGTTTCGTGGCCGCCATAAGGAATGAGCCTAAACCGGCTCGCGACACCTAGAAGACTACGATATGGACCCGACGTGAACTATTCGTTCGCATACAACTCTATATCCTTTCCTTTCCTCTAGGCACCCCAAACTTGTCGTATCGTATACGTTTTCTGCAATACAAAGCGAGATGATCATCTACCTTTGTGAAAGCCGACTAAAGATCACTCACTTTCCCTATCCCTATCTGTCCTTCACCTTCACCGTATCACGCGAACTTTCCACCGTCAAGAATGTTCGGGCGACTCGTCCTAGGAGGCGCATCTACCGGCGCACCCGCACCCGCGTGAGGGGGAGGAGCACTTGCAGGATCGGACACCGGTACCGGCTGAGCCTGAGGACGTGGTCGGACGAATGCGCCCCGCGTCAGGCCTTTGATCTGGTTCGGGCGGACGGGAGCGGACAACAGACTCGGAGGTGGTCGTGGTGCAGATGGCGGTGGCGGTGAGTCGACCCTGGCGTGCGGAGGCGCGAGGATGCCTTGGCCTGCTGGGCGCGCGTGGTACCTCATCTCGGACTCGGGCTGTCCCTGCGCTGCTGGGCCACCTGTCGCTCCAGGCTGCTCGTTTCTGCAGGTATGATGTGCGGTCAGTATTGCTGCAGGTAACAAACGGCTCGACGAGCAAGACGTACGTTCGCGCGTTGAGGGCATGGGTGTGGAGGACACTCCGGACGCTGAGAGAGGATGGGTCGCCGCGCACATGTACACTGGGGTCGGTGACGATGACTGGCGCCGCGAAGGCACCGGTGGACCCCACAGCAACGAGCGTAACGACTGCGGCGATGAAACGCATTGCAGGACAAGCGATGGTCAGTACTTGAAGTTTAATGTAAAGCTGTAGCGAGCGTCGAAGCGGGTGTAGTACAGGCTGCAAAAACGAGACCGCAAAGTCAGGTCGGTTTGGACACCAAAGGGAAACGACTGATAGTGACTGACCGTCCAGCACCTGTGAGAGCTCAGCTGAAGAACGAGAATAGTTCCCTCTCGCCTTTTATATAAATAATTGCTCCACGAGCAACCAACCTGTGGCGCAAAGGGCTGACCGTTATACCCGACCTGCAGAAATCTTTTTTCACCAGCGTTGATAGCATATAATGCCAGTTAGCAATCAGAAGGAAGAAAATTTTCTTGTTGTATACGGTGTAGTAGAACCGGGGGAGGAGCCGATAATGATTATTAGCCTTGAGTAGCCACGAAAATTGACCGACTACGTAGTGCTGTCCTGTCCTGTCATAGCCATCGCTTCCAAGAGTCTTCGGCATACAGGGTGTCCAGCTTCTGCGTCGAGATCCTTGCGAGAAGTTGCGACTCAATTCGTCTACGACAGAGGGTTCTGATACCTAAAACGTGTCCGTCACCTCCAGCTTAAATGATCATTCTGCAAAACAAAAACACGCACCCTGGCCTCCTTAAACGTTTGGTCTTCTGCGTGCCATTGCCAAGCAACCTCTCCAACGTCCAAACTCCAGATTCATCCAGCTGCGAACGAACCCATCCACCTATCCGGTCTCTTCTCGACTTGCTTCATCTCTCGGAACGCGATCCTGCTGTCCGACGGTAGCTCCACCACCTTGCACAGGAACTGCACCTTGCTCGCGCAAAGCCCAGCCTAGCTGTTCGGATACCTGCCTGAAATGCGGGAGATGAGTCGCGGCACCTAGTGCAACACTCAGTGAGTGAAGTACGCCACGATCAGCCTTGGTGGAGATACGCGTGGACATTCGTTTTTTGCGGTGGCTTGGATAGAAGTCGGGGTCCCGGATGCGGAAGGTGACGATTGAATAGACGGTGGCTCCGGTGAGGAGAGTGCGGGCGGACAATCGTTCGCATGGAGTCATGGACAGCCTCAGACGCGTTGAATTTGGAGGGGTTGCGGATAAGGTGAGATAGCTTGAGGTCACCATATTCTTCAGCTGGTCTATACATGCAGAGGAGCTGTAGTCGCCGGAGGTTCGGCGAATATGGGGAATCCGCTGTTGAGCGGTGCGCGTTTCTAGGAAGACGGTTCATACGACAGGAAGGAGCAATAAAGCACGCTGAAACATGTTCCTCTGAGTGCGCTTTGACGTGTCATTTTGCGAAAGTACGTACCATGATCTCTGCCGGAATCACTGCGAGCTGAGCTTCGATCAAGAAGATTCCTCACCGGAGCTCACACTTTTCCACTCGAGAGCAAAACCATCTATACGCGCAGCTTCTACACCATCCTCCTCATCGCTTCCCGGAATATGATCCAACTGCCCCTCTCGCGACGTCGTCACCTCTACTGCAGGAGCCTCCTCGCGCGCTCGGAATATGAGGTGCATCAAGGTTATCGCATCACCCCGTTGGTAGGTGAATGATGCGACAATCTGCCTTAGCGAGGTAGGAAACTTGTGATAGAGAGCTTTGGCGTGCAAGACGTTGCGTGTGACGCTATCGTCGAATTGTGAGATGCGGTGCATAAGGGACTCCGGGGGCGAGAGCATGGATAATTTGAGTTGGGTGAGGCGAGGTGCGAGGTTGTGGATGAAGCGAGGGAAGTCTTTGGCTTCTGGAGGCAGCCGATAAAGGCGAAGGAGCTGTACACGTTCGAGATTGGGCGTGTGTGGTGGATGGCCGGCGGGTGAGACGGCGAGGAGTCCAGAGAGGTGAAGATCGGTGAGAGCGTGGAGTGGAACGGAGAGTTGCAGGACTGGAGTCTCGTCTTTGGCAAAAGGGACGTAAATGAAGAGGGTGTGAAGGCGTGATGCGTCTATGGTCGAGAGGATCGTCTCAAACATTGACAACGCGAGTGTGTCTTCAGTGGTATCTGCTTAGGAGATCAACATGAGTGAGAGATAGGACAGCTTTAGGGGACGTACCCTCGTCCTCAATGCCAGCTACGACGAGCAGCAGAGAGTATACCCTCTTCTGAGACAACTCTCTGTCTTGAACAAGATCCAAGAACCTCTGCATCCTGTCGATGCCGCGGAGAGGCGTGTACATAACGTCGATGCCAGAGGATTGGATGACCCGGTGGAAAATTTTGCAAACGGGACTGAGCGTGGCAGTGACATGACTTTTGCGCACATCGGAGGCGACGTAGGAGAATATGTCGATGAGGAGTTCGTTTGGGAGAGACAGTATTGTCGCCATCGTTGTGATGGACAGCGAACAGAGGCAGTTGGACACCGTGGCCGGCGGTAACGCGACGCGTCCTGCCCTGAACGCGTCAATTTGGAACGTTGTCCGCGCCCGCCGACGACCTCGAGTACGACATATCCGCCAATATGGCCCTCTCCTCGCTCCCCGTCGAGCTGTTGATCGCAATCTTTTCACTGGCCTGCACTGACCACGGCCGAACAGGATGCGCCCTCAATGTCACATCCAAGGCATTCCGCGACATCTGTCTCAACTCCTCCGTTGACCTCCAATGTGTTGCCGTTCTCGGTGGCGACAAGTTTCAGCGTTTTACGGACACTCTCAATCTACGAGAACATCGTCGCGTGACATCACTGTTACTCAGTGACGAGTCTGAATACTATCCAGTCAGTACGTCGTCATTTCCCTTGGTTGTCGTTGTGAGTACATGCTCAAGTTCCCGCCAGTCTCTGACATATGGCGTCTCATCTTTACGATCCTCCACGCGATCTCTCCTCGGGACCTCCGCATTCTCCACGTATCCTTGGATATTCCTGAGCACCACAAGTTGCGGACTCCTCTCGAGAACAGCTCGTTTGCTTGGCTACCCATATCTTTCCCATCCCTGGTCGACCTCCAACTCCCCTGCCACGTCTATCATCCCAGCTTTCCAAGCACACATACGGCCGTATCTCCCGCTCTGCAATCTCTGCGTATCAAAGCTATTCCCCAAGGTCTCGGCGCAATGCTCGAGCGCGAATTCCCCAATCTGACCGACCTCACCATCGACATCCCCGTCGCGCCGTACACGAGCACCATCCCAGTCAACTTGTTCTGATTCCTCGTTGGATACTGTGATCCTACCGCCTCGTCGCCATCACGTCTCTGCAACACCGCGTCTCTGCAACACCGCGTCTCTGCAACACCGAATGCCAGTTTATGGCGCCCGCTATCAGGCCATAAACAACCGATGGCGCAATCAGCTGGTCGAAGACTTGAGGTCCGCCTTGAAGATCGATCGTGACGACCCAGACCGAGTGATCCAAGTCATGTATCAGGGTAAAGTGCTGCCAGAGGATCCTCTCGGGATAAGGGTCGGCGAGCGAACTCTTGATGTGTTCCCGCCTCCTGCTTCGCTGCCTGTTAAGCCGATCGTAGGTCGGGAGGTGGATATGAAGGCGTGGGGTGATGCGGTGGATCGGTGGATCGGTGGGGGCTGTAGAGAGCTACGAAGCTGGCGTTGCAGCCTGAGGTGCGTTTATCGCTTTATTCAACTACGACCTTCGTTGTTATCTCATGCGGACGCAATCAGCTCACAATCAGACCCCAAGTGTCACGGTCCTACTGCTAAGAAGTAGCGGTGTTACTGTTCGACCACAAATAATGGCCCATTTCCGACCGCTTTTTCTATTATTCGCGTCTTTCATCTCATTTCATCTCCTCCACGCATCCACCAACATGTTCATGCATTACAGGCCTTCTCCTCCTTCTCTTCAACTCAACACGTCGATCAATCCCGATATCATGCGGTCAGCCACGTAATCACGCGCGGAGTGTGCCCGTCACCGGACTACACCCTGCATGCAGGTCCTTGGAAGTGTGGAATGCACGCGAGTCGCATGGCAGACAATTATTGGCGTCGCTTTTTCAGGAGAACGAAGATAGCAGCGCAGAAGATCAGAAGACGGTTGGGGTACCGAAAGTGCGTATCATCGACCCTTTCATCGACCCTCTAAGCTGACCAGAGGATGAGTAATGGCGCGTCGTAGCGCTTTCATAGGACCATAGTATCCCGCTCCCAGTCACAACCTCGTCGCATTTGCTCATTCTCGCCCTCAGCTCGTCTAACGCTTCCGATGAGAACCTCTTGATTTGCGTATGGACGCCTGTACCGCAGCTGCTTGGCTCCTTCGTATCTCGGACATGCAAGCTTGTTATTGAAAAAGCCTCCGCTGTATACGTAGTTAGTGAGCTGAAAGCATTCTATTCACGTAACTACTAACTCACCCTAAGCCTGCAAGCCGGGGTATCAACACGCACCGTGATACCTATCTCAAAAACTGTGCTGTCCGACAGTGACCAGGAAGCGGTCCAGACCCATCCGTATTGATCATGAAACGTAAACAAGGCTCTTGAACGTTGAACGTTGAACTTTGAACGACGTGAGCAGAGGCGGTGACAGGTCCGGACCTGCCCTTGGCTCCATGGATGGGGGCGCTGAACTTCCTCTGCATGTCGTCTACACCGACGAGCACTACACCATCGCCAACATGATCATCTCCTCGATCCCCGTCGAGCTGGTGATCGCCATCTTCTCTCTGGCATGCACCGACGATGGTCAAACGGGGTGCGCTCTCAATGCCACGTCCAAGATGTTCCGCGACATCTGCCTCAGCTCCTCCGTCGACCTCCAGTGTATTGGCATCCATGGTGCTGTCAAGATCCAGCATTTCACCGAGGTGATCAGTCAACGAGAGCATCGTCGCGTGAGCACACTGTTTCTCAGCGATGAGACTCCCAACCGTGGAGTCGGTACGTCCTGGTGTCTATTTGTTCCTGCCCGTATAATACTCAAATTTCCCCTAGACTTTGAGATATCACGCTTAATTCTTGCACTGCTCCACACGCTTTCTCGCCCATATCTCCGCATCCTCCACGTCTATATGACCACCGCCCAACGCTTCGGATCGAGATCGCCACCCACGGATAATCTTGGACTTTCTGTCGCCTGGTTGCCCGTGGATTTCTCATCCTTAGTTGACCTCCACCTCAGCCACCATATACATCACTCCAGCTTCCCATACACGTCTACCACTACATTTCCCGCTGTACGATCTCTGCACATACAGTCTATCCCTCCCGATCTCATCACGATGCTCGAACGCGAGTTCCCCAATCTAGTCAACCTCACCGTCGATGGTCCCCAGCTGGGCTACGGTACCGTAGAGCTCTTCCATTTCCTGGAGGAATACTGTCTGCCCGAACCCTTCTCGTTGCCGAGTCTCTCGAGCGTTGTAGTCCGCTTGACCCACATGATGGATACGAGAGGGCGAGGACAAGTCGTTCGTACGTGGAATTTTGAGAAGGATGAATGGCGAGACGTTATGCTGCCGAGCCTCATCGATCCCAACGACCTTTCAGATCAAGTCCGAGTCGTGCACCGGGACGTTTATCGGAAGCAAGACCCCCTTGAATTGGAGATTGATGGGCGAACACTCGCTGTGCATCCTCCTCCTGCCGATGACACCGCCGAGGTAGATTTGGAGATGACCGCGCGGTACGATGTGGACGGTGCACTGTGGCGCGCTGGCAACGATCTTTGAGTCGTTGCCTCTGACCACACAACGCGGTGGAATCTCGCGAAGGTGCGTTTCCTTATTCTTGATGTTGTCGAAACTTCGGAGCTAAATACTGGCGTGTCGTGCATCCCAGGATTATCAGCTCTATCATATCACAAAGTATGCGCACTTCTTGCTACCGTCGTTCTCGCTGGTACATCTATGTGTTCGACCTCGTTCAACCTTCTCAATCATTTCAGTCCCTTCATTGTACTTGACAGATACATCTGCGACTTCTCTTCCAATATCGGAATGGCTGAGCCGCTTTCACCATCTGCGCTTCGAGTTTTAACCCATTCTCGGTAGAACCCTCTCTCTCTAGTTTTGGATCCATTCAGTTCCAAGTTATATAGATCTTGGTATGCTTGCCAATGCTGTTTGTACGCTGCAGGAATTTATGTATTTTACTGTGCACCGCTGTCTCAAATGTACGTTGGACTTGCCTGACTTCGGCGCCAGCAACGTTGGCGGCTATCTGCACTGCGACTGTGCTCTTGACCACCACCACCGACGACGACGATGTCGAGTACGACGTTCGCCTCACTACCAATTGAGGTCGCCTACCCCATCTTCGCGTTCGCTTGTGCTCCTGACCGTGATTCTCTCTCTCGACCGGTCGGCCCTACCCTCAACCTCGTCTCCAAGGCATTTCGAGAGATATGCTTGACCACTGGACCCGATCTCGAGCACGTCGCTATCCGAGGTGCCCATAGGATGAAGGCTTTTCTGGAGATGCTGTTGAGTCGAACACTTTATGCCAAGCGCGTCCGTTCTCTCTTCTTGGCTGGAGAGATTCTCTTCGATACTGGTGAGTTCAGTCGTCTTATCCTACAATGTCAAGTGTCGCCAACCAAGAACGATCCATATACAGCACCGCTCCACATAGAGAATGTTCTACTCGCAATAGACTTATTCTACCTCCGTGTACTCTTCATTTCTGTACCCATGAGGCCCAACATGACCATCCCGTACATCCAACTCCCTGAAAATTTGCCGGCGCTGACAGACCTTTTCCTGTCGGGAATTGCGGTCGTCCCCGCTCACCCTCACATATCCTGCACACCGAAGCTACAAAACATGCAGATCCTCAATTTCACCGACAGCTATCCAGTGGAAAACAGCCCCGCGACGGAGGTTGCGTATCTTGCGCCGTCGCTAAAGCGGCTGAAACTCTCAATTCTGCCGTCGGGCTTCCTTGCAACACAACTCATCCCAGCTCTACAAGATATCGTCGGAGACCCCATTGTTGGCTCCGTTTACGATGAGGCCCGACCAGTGCACTCGGAGTCGTGTCTTCGCACTCCGCCGCAACTCATTCTGGCCTTCATCCCTCTCTACATCTCCTCCAATCCTCTCATATCCCGCCTCACTGCAGGCTCTGCTTTAGACCCGGTCATGACGTACCGAACTGGCGTTGAACGCTTTCAAGGCTTCCGTCCCATCCCCGATAATGTGCGCAGCGTACGGACGACGGACCCGGTGGTCATGCTACCAGTGCCGGCGGTGAGAGATGTCAAGATGATTGTCGAGGATGATAAGGTGAGAGGCGAGGCGTTTTGGAGAGACTGGTTGGCGTGTGTTGCGGGGAGAGAAGTGATGTGGACGTGAGGATCAGGCGAGCAGATCTATTGGGGAATTCCGTGACATTGTAGTGCAAGTGAGTTTTCCTTGGATTTATGTACGGCGTATGCTCGAGCCGTTATCTTGTGTTTGAAGAGGTTTTCAATGTACGACGAGTTTATGGCTTTCAAATCTTGGTGCTGTCGGGTCATCGGCTACATCATCCAGGAACCAGATGATGCTCGCAGTCTCAACATCCATCCTATGCGCTTTGAAAACACGAGAAACTTGATTTCTCTGCTCTATCGTATTCACAGTGCTCTACAATTCCACTCCTTCCGTCCCGCTGTACAAATCTCCCATTTCCTCGTAAACTCTCTAAACCGCTGCTCCTCCTCTGGGCAGTAAAGGTCCATCGACACGTGCCTTTTCAGAGGCAAACACACAACAGGCTGAGCTTCCCAATTCCAATCGTCCGTATCATCTTCCTCCATGATCGGTAGCGTGTCCGCAATAGTGGCTGCCCCGTTTCTCATGGACCGGGTCATCGAAAGTGCGAGCCTTTCAATCTCGGGATCCTTGGACTCCAACGGCAAGTAACATGGGTACCAGCCCACGACGACCTGGACCATGTGAGCCGGAAACGAGTCGGTGGTCGGCTGCCAATTGTCAAAATCTGCCAGCGGACCCGCGAGTTGTGCGGCCGTGATGGGGTTCGCCTGAACTTCGAGCTTGAGTCGCTTGAGATTCGGTGCGAAACGGCGTAGTGCGGCGAGTAGGTCTTCTGGAGGCGTCATCATCCGAAAGACGTGCATGGTCTGAAGGTTGGGGGCCCATGCTTCGTTTGAGTCCAGGGAGGGTGCTGAAATGAAAGCAGCGGAGAGGTATAGGTCGGTAAGGGCGGGGAACGTTGTGGAGACGGTGATGACCTGGCAGAATCCGTCGGTGAAGGGCTCGGGGTCGAAGACGGCGAGGATACGTAGGTCGCATGGATTGATGACAGCCAAAATTTCTGTCACGAGGTTTGCGACGGTATTCTTGTCAGTATCGTTGGCTGTAATGAATACTTGAAGCTGATGGGTCCATGTAACAGCATGAATAGGTGAAGGACGCACATGAAGCCTCGGCCAACATCAGCGAACGGACCCGCTTCGCGTAGATACTCCTCCTTCGCAACATCTTCAAAAACACGCGCATCCGCTTGACTCCGCGCACGTATGCATATTGTATATCGAGTCCGTCTGCTTGACTGATCTTGAGGAACGACTTGCATACTCGACCGAGAATGAAGCCAAGGGGTTGACGTGTCAAGAGTTCGTTGGGAATGTCGGCGTCGCATGCAAGTTGGAGTATGCTTGAGAGGATCTCAGTAGGAATGGTGAGTATTGTTGCCATGTTGACCTGGGGTGGTGAAGGGTGGTGGCCATAGACGCAAGACGTGCACTCAGTCGTTGAAGTCGAAATTAGACGCGAAGAAACCGGCCCTGAACGTTGAGTTCAATGAATATATTGTATTGCATGAATGTATGCTTTGACTAGCAGCGAGCGACGAAGCTGGCTTTGTGAAGGATATATCAATATACAGGACATGAATTTATGCGCACAGTTCATGGAGAGGCAAATACCACGAAGCGGAAAAGTCAAGGTCATCCTCGACTCCATAGCTACTTTCTCCAGTTGACAAGAAGCCTCAAACCTGCCGTGCTCCACTCCCAGTTCTGTACAAGATTCCTCAACTTCTCCTGCTCTTCCTCGACCAACACTTCCGTGCTCCGATGAGAGTGCATCTTCCCGTAGACCAGATGCTCCCAGCTGTCTTCTTCGTCGTCCATCTCGTCCTCATCATCAGATTCGTAGTCCGATGGCCGCAGCCGCTCGAACATGCTTGCTCCTCGGTCCATCGATTCTATCATGGTCTTGATGGAGGCTTCGCCCTCCTTGATGTGATACGGAAGGTAACACGGCTCAAATTCGACGACAAGCTGACGTAGATTCGGGGGAAACGTGTGGATACGGGAAGGCGGGGGGAGTGCCTGGTAGTCCTCGCCTGCTTCAATTGCGTCGAGTCTGTTCTCTCTCTCCATCATCGCAACTCGGTATTCTCCTAGAGGTACTGCAAGGTGGGTTGCGCTGATGGCGTTTGCCTGAATCCCGAGCTTGAGTCTGACGATGTTGGGTGCGAGACGAGCGAGATCCTCTGGTAGGTGTTCCGGTGGGACAGTCATGCGAAGAATCTGCGCGCGAGTGAGGTTTGGTAGGAATGGTGAAAGATTAGAGGATTCTGGATTGTCGATGTACGTGCCAGAGATGAACAGGTCGGTGAGAGAGGGAAAGCGTGTGGGTAGGATCAAAGTGGCGGGAGCAGTGCCAGCACCAGCGTAATAGGGAAAGGCAGTAAATATGCCAAGGACACGTAGAGATGAGGAGTCAATGAGAGCGAGGATTTGAGCTACGAGATCGAGCGCAGTGTTGGCAATGATATTCTGCACTGTATTCGAGGTACAATGCTATGAGATCAAGACGACGGTATGATAGAATCAGGGCTCACCAATCATCTCACTCTCCGCGAGCATCAACGACCACACCCGTCTGGCATACCAACTGCGTTTTTCTAGAAGCGCAAGGAAGAGTCGCATCTTCTCCACTGTGCATACATATGCATATCGAATGTCGAGACCACATGATTGAGTGGCACGACGAAAAGACTTGCAAACAAGACCGAGGGTGAAGCCGAGTGGGCGTTCAGACGCGACTGCGTGTGCCCTGTCGGTGCAGGAGAGCTCGAGAATGATTGAAAGTATTTCTGGAGGTATAGCAGCTATTGTCGACATGTCGGAAAAGTGTAGAGATTCGGAAGGAAGAAATCAGAATGGCCCATCTTGTCGTTCGAACGCCCTTGACGCGATACGACCGGCCCTGAAGCGACCCCAGACTCAGTTTTTCCTCGGCTGTCTTTGAGTTTACCCTGCGTTCTCAAACTCGCGATCTCGACGTGTATCCAATACATCATTTCACCAACAGCTCTTGTCTGAAAGCATGACAAGAGACAACATGAATACTGCTCTTTCTTTGGTTCACAGTGCTTTACTAGTCCACGCTACTTCCCGCCCTGCCGTGCATCTCTCCCAGTTCTTCACAAACTCCCTGAACCGCTGGTCTTCCTCCGCGCCAAACAGATCCATCGACAGGTGCTTCTGCATGGGTAAGCACGTTAGTGGCTGGAAGTCCATGTCGTAATCGCTGTCGTCGCCATCTTCGTCGTCGTCCTCGAATGGCAGCGGTAGCAAGTTATCGAAAACGGAGGCACCGTTCTCCATATGCTGGATCATTGAATCGGTGAGCCTTTTTATATCAGTCTCTTCCCACCCTATCGGTAAGTAACACGGGTAGAAACCCAAGACGAGGTGGCGGAGGTGCTCTGGAAAGTGTAGCAGTCGCACGTTTTCTTCGTCGCCGGGTGTGATGGGCCCTTCCAAACGCACAACCCAGAAGTCTGACACTCGCCTTGCGAGCAGGCTGGCCGTGAGGGGGTTGGCCTGAACCTCGAGCTTGAGTCGCTTCAGGTTGGGTGCGAGACGGCACAGTGTGGCTGGTAGCTCGGCTGGGGGTACCATCATGCGGAGGATCTGCATGCGCTCGAGGTTTGGGGCCCACGCTTCTGTGGAGTCGCTGGGTGTTTCTGCAATGAACGCGCCGGACAGAAAGAAGTCGGTGAGAGCGGGGAACGGGGTGGGGACGAGGATGAGCTGGTTGGATTGATCGGAGAAAGGTTGGCAGTCGTAGATGGCGAGAATGCGTAGGTCGGAAGGATTGAGGGTGGACAAAATCTCCATGACGAGGTTCGTCACGGTAGCCTCGACAAAATCTTTGACTATACAATATTTCAGGTCTCATATGTCAGGTGTGAGCAATGTCGCGACGTACGGGTCAGATAGTCCTCGGCCAACAGCAAGGAACGAATCCGCTTTGCATAGGGACTCCTCATCCGCAAAATCTCCAAAAAGATGCGCATCCTTTTGATTCCGCGCACAAGTGCGTACTGTATGTCAAGTCCATCTGCTTGACATACGTTGCGGAAGGATCTGCATATGCCAGCGAGGTTGAAGCCGAGGGGATGCTTCGTTGAAATCTCGGTGGGTGGTTCGGCGTCGCACGCGAGTCTGAATATGATGGAGAGAATTTCAGCTGGGACGTCGAGGATAGTCGGCATTTTTGTTTGAGGGAGGGGTGTGGCTGAGAATGATTGTTGTGGTGGATACGAAGAGATACGAAACATCTGTCGTTTGTTGAGTCCGAGAACAAACGCGAAGAGACCGCCCGCACGGAAGATCTTTTCCTATACCGACCACAGAGTGAATCTCCTCATCATGACAACCTTATCCATATTCCTTGCTCTATGACAGGCTCTGAGATGGTATTGATTTCTCATCTACCTCCAGAACTGCTGTTTTTCATCCTCGAGTTTGCATGTGAAGACACGAAGAATTTCACATACTCCCCGCTTGGTGTCGAGCTCAGTCTCGTATGCAAGTACTTCTGCAACATTATCCGTCGTAATGGCCTCGACCTCCGCTACGTAGCCATGGAAGGAATGGAGACGTTGGAGCAGTTTCTGGGACTTCTCAAAAGACGGAGTCGCCATGCAAAGCGAGTTCACTCTCTCTTTCTCTCGGTGGATTCTGCTGTTGGTCTGAAGCCGAGTACGTCTCTCAGCCTCTTTTCTACATCTCCGGAACTGATGATATGCTGCTTTCTTTAGCCACAGAAAGTTGTCAACATATGGCCGATCTCATGGCCCACATTCTCCGCGAAATCAACCCTGCCCACCTCAGTGTCCTCTACATCCACCTCCCGTACCCATGCCATATCATCGTGACCCCGCCAATCCCTCTCCCATGCGTGTTTCCCGCCCTCACAGACCTTGTCCTCTCCGGCGCATTCATCGTCAATCCGCCCGACAAGCCTTCATACGCGCCGCGCCTCGAGCGCATACAAATGTGGCGTGTCGTGGTCCTGCCCTCGGAGCAAACACCAGAAGAGCTCACGCGTCTCGCACCGAACCTCACTCGGCTCGAGATCTGCATCCAACCGAACCCAAGCACCGCCATGATGCTCTGTTTGCCCGTGACCAAGTATATCTTGGCTCACTGCAGCAAAGACTCCGAGACGACCGACCACCCGTTCCCTCCGCGCCTCAAGCAGCTCGTCTTCGACTTCTACCCTTGCTATGCTCTCCCGAAGGACACTCGCGAGCGGCATGAGCAAGGAATTTTGACGTTCAAGATCCTGGTTCTTCCGGATGATGATGCCCCACTCATGGATGCGTTGACTATCTTTCCATTTCCCTTGGACGATATACCACCGATAGACGACTATGAGGAGAGGGAGGCGGCTCGGTATGAGAAGCTTTGGGAAGGCTGGCTGAAGTGTACGAAGGGGGAGGATGTCTCGTGGAGTTGATGTAGTGGTGCTTTTACTGAAGGTACGCCCTTGGCATTGATGTGTATGTTCAAAGCAAATGTATGATGTTGTACGACGGCGTGGTCGCTTGGACTAACATTATTTTTGTGTTGCATCGTCTTGCGTTCAATATTCAGTGCTGAGCACATAGCACGCTCACCGAGTTTAGGGCCGGTCACGTCGCGCCATCCGAGTCATCGAAGGGGCAACGACAAGCTGATGTCTTTCTTTCTTGCTTGCTCGTCTTATAACTTTCTTAGCAACATTATGCTGACATTACTTCACCTTCCTACGGAAATCTTGTCCAACATATTTCAACTCGCATGCGCCATCGGGCCCAATTCTCCTATCCGTCGCCCTCTCGGATTCACCCTCGGCCTCGTATGCAGGACTTTTCGTCACATCTCACAAGCAGATGGTCTGGATATCGAGTACGCGTATGTACGCGGAGCACAGAGGATGTTTAGTTTCGTGGAGTTGCTGCGGAAGAGGAATCCGTACGCAAAACGTGTACGGTCTTTAATGTTGGGCGATGACGAGATCGGTGGTACGTCTCTTCCTTACTCTCTCCTCAATGTAGTACTCATGCAGCATCAGGAGTCGATGATATCCTTCACCCATTCTCTACAACGCACTTTATGGCCGATATCTTGGCCATGATCAACCCATCCCGTCTTCGCGTGCTCGCCCTGTTCAGCTCCGGACTTTACTCCCACTACCCTAGGAACCTCACCCTCCCCGTCACCTTTCCTGCTCTCACGGACGTCTTTCTCTCCGGGATATTACTCTGTAATAGCCCCTATCGCACATGCTACGCTCCGCACCTTGAGCGTATGCAGCTTCTACGGATGTTGATACCCCCGGACGACCTCCCAGCCCAATTATGCTCTCTGGCACCGAACTTGCAACGCCTCAAACTCGGGCTCCAGGCCAATACTACCACTGCCATCAACCTTGCAATTCCCTTCGTTGAATTTCGCGTCTCCCGTATCCAGTCAAAGGACCACGCTTCGGAGGACAACGGCGCAGAAGTGCGGCAGGAGCATCCGTTTCCGCATGCGCTGCGCCAGATTGTGGTGGACCTTTTCCCGCACTACTTTCCATCGGCCTCCAAGGATTATGAGCAGGAGATAATTGAGTCGTTGATACAGCGCATGAACGACGGTGCGAGGGTCTTCGAGAGGCTTATACGACCCTCTCTAGAGGGTTACGAGGAGGAAGGCGACATCAATTTTGATCTCGAGGAATGGTGTCCACCCGCGGTTTACTCGCCAATACCGATACATCACCCAATGTGTGTACTGGTGATTGACGAACAGCAACGATTCAGGGAATTCGTGAAGAACTGGGAGAAGTGTACACAAGGAGCAAATGTCACTTGGAAGTAGCTACCGTAGTCTTCAATTCTATAAGTTCCTTCGACAGAAGCTTCAATTCCAAGCTCGTATGTGCGCAATTGCTTCAAGTAGACGAGCTCAAATATCGCCTTATGAGCGTATTTGAAGTCGGTTTGAGGCTGCAAGAAATGTTTCTCGAGATACTACAGAGACAAAATTTTCTGATCTAGTTCAGGGCGCGTCGCGTTGCGTCATGGCGCCATCTCTCTTTCTCCTCCCATCCTCCTCCCTCCGCACCTCAACATGCCGACGATATCAGACATACCTGCAGAGATCCTCTCCGTCATTCTCGAGCTCGCTTGCACCGATGCGCCAGACGCAGTCGCGTCTATCGACTCTCATCACTCCTTCGGGTTGACCCTCAGTCTCGTCTGCACCTCTTTTCGCCAAATCATCCAATCCTGCGGCCTCGACATCCAGCATGCATATGTGCATGGCATATACAGGATGGACCTCTTCCTCACGCTTTTGCAACAGCGCATTCCGTATGCCAAACGTGTTCGGTCCTTGATGTTGGCCGACTATGAGCAGATCTATTACAGTGAGCACGGCAAATTTTTCCCAGAGCCTCGATCTTTCTTGAAACTACGCCATTGAACCCAGTGGAGAACTATTTCACGAAAACGGCTTTGCAACTCGTCATCGAGATACTGGCTACCATCGACTCCTCCGCCTTACACGTCCTAAGCATTTTCCTCTGCTACCCCTACGCTGCGGGCCAGGCTCCCAATGACAACAAGGTCATCTTTCCAACACCCCTCCCCGCCCTCACGGACCTATTTCTCTCCGGAGTTTACGTCGAGAACCCCGAACTATGCGTCAGCTCGCCTCTTCTACCCAACGTTTTACGTGCCCAGATTACTCGCATGGCCGTCCCCTCAGAACACATCCCGGAAGACCTCGCACGCCTCACTCCGAACCTCATCAGGCTCAAGCTAGGTTTTAAACCAAGCACTATCGCTGGAATCAACCTCGCCGTACCGTTGGCAGAGTACCAGCTCGCAGCTGCTGAGTCGTACAATTCCCGCGCCGTGTACTGGGACTCGGATGAGGAGGAAGCTCAGCCTCAGCAGCAGCAACAGGTCCTCTCTCCTACCTGTACACACGCGTTCCCGCCTACGCTGCGCCAGGTCGTGGTCAGTTTCGAGCCGTGCTACCTCCCATACTACCTCAAAGAGGCCGAAGATGCCGTGAAGGCTACAATAGTGGCGATGGATCGGGGTGCTCAGATGTTTGAGCAACTGCGGCCTTGGAAATACGACTCGGACGAGGATTTGGACGAGGATTACCCGAGTGACGAAGAAGAATGGGAGCCGATGGCTTTTGGGAAGATGAACACACATCGCAGCATGACTGTCTGTCATCAGGACGAGCAGGAGCGGTTTAGGAGTGCGGTTCAGAACTGGAAGATGTGCACGGCGGACAGGAAGGTGGCCTGGAAACCATAGCCGTAGAAGGTGAGTTCCTCGCACTCGATTTCATCCGCTGGCGACTTCATGACAATTGTTGCGGTAGATCATACACATAGGCCACGTCATCCCACTAGGACGCACCGCTCGTCACCGTTTCTTGCTGGTCTCAGGTTGACCGGTCATGAACGATTCCATTTTTCGCTCGGTAGTCTTTGATCTGCTTTCGTCCAAAGACCTTCAGTTCTTGGAGGGTGCGCTGCGAGGAAGCCTGATGCGTCGGGATCACGCATTTTTCTTTGAGGTTTACGGTCATTTCTTGTACGCCAGAAGCTTCGTCCTACATCATAGCCACGATAACTCGACTATTTGAACGAAACGTTGGAATGATTGATGCTGAATATCTCGTCGATGCGCGTTGTAAGAGTGAAAATGAGTGTGGCACTCAATAGGATACCAAATGACCGAGCATGGGATGCACGCGTTTCTGCCCATGATTTTATATCATTTCGTTTATTGCAGAACTCTTCTTGAAAGAACGCTACGTTACACGACGTACTCATGTCAGGATTGTGAGATGAGACCGAAGTTTCTGCAGCCCTCGACAAGCTATCTCCCAACGTCCGTGGCGCACAGGCCTGGTGATCCAACCGTACGAAGCAGCGTGATCATGATATTTAGACCAAGGCAGTCACCTAAGATAGGGCGAAGACGTTAGAATCTGCAGAACTTGTCGCAGGTCTAGGCAACTCAACGTAGACAGTAGTGAGAGCAAGGTGCTACTCAGCGCACGGACTTGAAGCGCCGGATAGGAACAAGAGATGACGCGTCCAGTCGACCGTTGGGCCTCGAACGCGGAGGTTCATGACATTCAGAGCAAACGTATCCCACCGGATTCTTCAGACCATCTAGGGATGCACTACAATAAGCCAACAGAAGGTAAGTAGGGTGTGGCGTCGATCTCCGTCATCTCTCGTACCTTGACTTGTTTGATTTTGTTCCAGAACGTCTGATTGTGACGAGGCAAAATCCTCGCATCTTCCATCGAACACATGAAGGAAAAAACAATGGTTCGCGGGAGCGCAAGCCGGTATGGTATAGCGGGCATTCCAGATGATGCTGCTGATCCTTGTTTTCCGCCTAGGCAAACGAGGCTGGTGAACGCGGTCAGCTGATCCAGCGGAGTGAAGGCTGCAGTGGATATCAGAAACTAACCTGGCGCGGACGTGCAAGATTGTTGCGGTATGGGGGGAGAGGCGATACAGTGAATAACCGAGGTACCGATTCAACGCTCGCCTACGCTGCGCGGTGACCACTGTCACGCATTCCGTGCATAAGGAGGCCGGTAGAAGGTGATAGAAACAAGGAACATAGGAGCCACTCGGAGAGGTCGGAGTGCGATATCATAGGTACCTAAAGGTTGATGAAAAGAAGATATGTGAGATGAGCGACATGACGAAAGATAGCACCATGAAGTTGTACGACTCACCGTACGGCATGTCCTGATTACAGTATTCTGGTCTGTATCTCGAATATAACGCTCGCCGTAACAAACGTTCTACACGAGGTGTAGGATGTTGCAGTACAAGACGCAGACTTGGTATATGTCGACATCGCTCCGATATACCGCATCAATGCCCGTCGACGCGCCTTAGCTGGACCTGGAAATCGAGATTAGCCAATCGGTTCTTCGTTCCGCACTGCCCAAAGAGAGACATACCGACCAGCCCTACAAGAACATCCACCAATTCGAGTCAGGCGCGTAAGCTTGCGTAGAGTCGTGACGCAATGTTCTGACATCGGGAAGAAATTATCTTGAGTAGAAGACGTTTGAATCTACCTTGATGAAAACTTGACGACAGTCTGTTGAATGACCAGTACGTACAGGAGACAAATGTGAGGTACGGTATGACACTGAGGTCAAGGTGATCTACAAGAGGGCAATACGAGTAGAGCGGTGCTTCAAAATCAATTGATCGTGATTGTTCGGTGCAGATATATGTATGTTACAGCAAATGTTGTCCGGGAAGAGTACAAGAGCTACACAGAAGAAGGCGCGTCAGAGAGCAGCGATGCGCTGAGCAAGGAGCATACACACCTTTTGACCTCTTCGATTGACTCTCCAATTTCCGAAGTTATTGCTTCGCATCCAACCCAAACCCAGCCCATCATCGAATCGCGTTCCTTGAATGCAGAACACGTCGACGTCCTGAAATGGACCGCTAGCGGATGCCATCCGGGATCGCGGAAGCCGCTGGTGGCTAGGCAAGAGTCGTTCATGGTCATCCTCGAGAATGCGGCGTGTGATAGATACAAGCAAGAAATGTAAGTCAAGAGACAGTGACCGGATGTCAAGGGAACGAAAAAGTCGACCGACGTCGTGACTCGTTAGGCGACAAACTCTGGGATTTAGGTAGGAGCTCTAATCAATGGCCGATGCCGGTGCCTGCCGTGTGTCTCCGCCTCAACACTTGGCACCTGCCACTGTCGCGACCTGCGGTTGCCAGTTGGTTTCTACGCACATCTCAATACTTACTTCCAAGTCGCGACACACATTGGCATCGTGGTATTCTAGATTATTTTTGTTCATTCGAGAATATGATCTCGTTGGTGATCCCTTAGTCGAACCCAACTCGAAGTTGACAGCAGCTGCGGACCTCCGAACAGCACAGTCACAATTGAATACTTGAACACCGCGAGAAGAGATAGAGGAGCAGCCCGAGAAACGCTGATTAGGAAGTATTGAGAAGGTCTTGGCGTATGAGAGAAGGCAGCTTCCCAGATTGCACCCGTAGAACGCGTGGAGGATGCAGCGGAGGAGAATAGCAACGTGTACGAGGCAGCTCTGCTTCGTTCCACGTTGCTGCCCTCCACCGCCTACTCGCCGTTCGACGACTATACCTGCTGACCTTAACTTGCGAGTTGATCATGATCGGCATGCCTTCCTACCCCGCAAAACGAGTCTACCCCAGGTTGAGATAGACCGGACATGAAAGCCAGTCGGAGAACATCAGGCACGGTCGCATCCTAAACACACGAGTTGAATGATAGTACTTGCCTTGAAAGGGGGAATGAGAACGTACCAGGTTTCACCTCGAGGCTCCGAGACACGATGCACATCTGCACGCTGCTTGCAAGACGCCCATGTAAAAACAGCCTTTGCCGTATGTCGAAGTTCCGGATTGGGTTTGCGATAGACGACCCGACGATATTCAGATGCATATGATTCTGCGCTGTCGGGTTTCAACGAGACCAGATCTAAGCTTGATCAGTGAGACGCTTCTCGGGGAAGGGAAGGATAGTCACTTGACGAGGAGGGTACTGTACCTTTAGATCCCGAACGCCTAGCAATTGAATCGTTGATGTGGAGTTATAGACTAAGAAGTGGGAAATGAACGTGTCGCCGTTCAGCGAGTCCGGGAGAAGAGGTGAATCAGTACTCGCTGCGGATGAGTTGGTCCGGCAGTGCCGCTACAGCGTACCGTGGTTATCAGCGTCTGGGTATCTCTGGATGAGAAGGTCCGAGATGAGTTCGGAAGCCTGTGCTGAAACAGAGTGATAGGTTTGATGAGCGTACCGGAAGCCGGAACTCTCATAGCTGCGAGTTTTTCGCCATACGCCAAGTCCGTGGGCGAAGAGGCGAACCACCCAGTACAAGTCTTGAGAGAAACGAATGAAGCATGTTCTGACTGAAGGCTTGGAAGGGAAGGCGTGGTTCGTTTCATGCACGACGTCTCCTGGGGTGCTACGAAGTTGTTACATTGTAACACCGTCCAATGCCACGTAGCAGCGATTCCCTATGAGCCGCCAATGCGCAATTCCGGACACATCATTATCGATATAGTACAGTAGCAAGAAAACCAAACTCACCTTGTTCGTCGACGGATCTCCGCATCCTCATAACATCCTAACGCCTCGTATTCCCGCCACGAAGTACCCTTCATTTACCGTCAACAGCATGAGGCCGCTCAAGTCCACTTGACGGCTCGCTGAAGCGTGGCGGGGCGCGCAATACGATATGAGACCGCCTAATACCGATGTGGCGTCCAACTGAAGTGAGCTGTAAAGCCCGAGGGAGAGTTCGATGGGACCGTGATGAGTGGGTGAAGATGCTGTCTTCTAGTCAAGCATTGCAACTGCCCGACAGCTGGTCAGCAGGTGTCCAATAGCCATTCATATAATCTCACCTTGCGTTATCTCCCTTGTGTCCGTAATTCAATAGGTGGATACTTGTTGAGTGACTGAACCTGATTGACATGAAGAGGGTCGGATGTTGCGTCCGGAATTGAAACCGTGGTGGGAGATCGTAAGCAAGATGGGCAGATCAGCTTGGCGCCCACAAGAATTTCGGAGAAGAAACGAAGTTTCGAGGACAGATGTGCGTATTTGGCTTCACGACGCGAAGGCTCCGCATATGAATGCAAACAGCTCGGTATGAGATCGCACGACACGATGCGACAGACTGCAATACAATCGGAGATCATGCGACAACACACCCTGCAGACAAGTTCACGGGTACACCCACTCTTACGAGGTTTTGCGGGTCAGGTGGACGAAGAGGCGTACCATGCTTCTCAGGAAGCTGATACCTGAAATAGACGAGCACGTCCGTATAAGGGCTCGGAGAGGCTCAATCAGGATGTGATATCCGGAGGGGCGTGACACGGCGACAATCTCTCTCTGGTGAGTTGGTTGGGCTGTTTCGGCGGAAAGAGGAGGGACGAGTGGCGTAATTGCCCTGGTGTTTTTGACCGTGATACCGAGATCCAGCGTTCGGGATAGTAGGAACGGATTGTGAGATGTGAAAGAGGAAGAGAAGTGATTGATTTGCTGTGCCAGTGGCGGGCTTGTTTCAGCGGAGGCACGAGAAGAGAATATTAATCCTTCAGAACACAAAGGAGCAGTTGTCCTCAAAGCTCAGAGAATGAACATCATCATTAATTGACCCAGTTGCGAGAAAACACATGTAAGAAGTCATTCAAAGTCATCGTAGAATAGAAAATGCCGGCGGCATGAACATGAAACCGACAACACAGCAGTCTGAGCCACTCGTTGGCTCAGACGCCATCGTGGTCCAGTAGAAGATAGAAAATGTACAAAGAACATATGACGTACGCACCAAAAACGACGCCCGAAATACTGACCAGCCTTCGGGTTGCAGTTACAAAGGTCGGCATCGTGGTGAGCCTCTCCTCGCCAGTATGAACGATCTCCCTTCCGCAGACGCGAGAGAGCCTAGAGTCCAACCGCGGTATCCAGAGGAGCCAAAGCTCGAGCCTGACAGGACAAAGTCGTGTCCAATCCGCGGGGAACAGGACGACGACGACGCGGAGTCGGAGTGCGGAAAGCGAAGGTCACCAGGTACGTCCTGCGCCTTGCTGGAACCAGGTGGTATGTCGTCGTCACCGGACCCGAGGTACAGTGTGTCCCAGAAAAGTGACACCTGGCAAAACCAGGACCATGGTAGAGATAACCCGTCCGTCTCGCGATAGAGACGATCTTGCTGCGGGAGGAGGAGGGAGGAGTCAACGCTGATCTGTCCAAGAGCTTGGGTTGACGCCTTGAAGCTTGATGGTGGATGGGATGGGTGGAAGCTTGGCCATGAGGGCACCGCGATGAGATGTAGGCCTATGTAGGTTGAACGACCGGTGTTGTCACTGACATTGTCGTCATAGAATGTCTAAATCACGAGCGCAGGCGAGGGGGTCTTGATAGTCATGTATCGGAATAGGTCTGGGGCAACGTCATCTAAACACAGAATGAAGTAAAAGGATGAACGCTTTCGCCCTGATGGATAGGCCACGCACCTTGTAGGTTGAACTTCTCATACTCCTTGGTCTACCGGCCTCCACGAGCATCCAACGATCCAAGGAAAGCGTGACTGGGTAACAACATCCAAACGAAAGGAGAGTTCTACCTTCTCCTGCGATTCCCTTCTTTGAAAAGAAGAAAAACATGAGTTCACCACGTCATGATACCAGCAAGCACAAGTACACACACCTTGAAATTTCTCAGCTCGCCACACGCACTGGCACTGAGAAGAGAGGATCGTCTTCGCCCTCCAGGTCGTCTAGGTGAAGTTTTCTGACAGCGAACCGTCCATGCATCCATGACGTGCGAAAGCCAATCGAACATGCGCCGTACGGAGAGTGGTTATCTGCGAGCCAGGTGCGTGACAGGGCATCACGACTTCCAAGTTCCCAGCTTTGACCTTCCGTCGGGGAACCGTCTGGGGATCTGGTATGTCATCAGCGACGTTCTAGCATAGCATAAAAACATAACGTACCGTTCACGTTCTAAACATGCGGGAACTCTCTCTGCAGTGCGAGTGAGAAGATGAGGAAGTGAGAGGGAGAGGGAAAGAGAAGAGCGACGTCACCAGCCACGCATCAACAGACCACCAACAAGATTCCCACGTTCCCAAAAACAGACGATCCTCGCTCAGGGACGCCACACTGACATACCCACGTAAGATAAGATGCATCGAGCATCATGCATATGCCAGCACGCGTCGTTATCTGAGGACAAAAGCACGACCCATTATGAGCAAGCAGAGCTCGAGGCTCAAGGCCTGAGGTCGAAGCAGTTGGCTTACCTCGCAAAGGGCGCATAGATAAGTCAAAACGCGGAGGAGAAATTGCCATTGGACTCTTGGGCTCTGGGTTGACCCGACACACGTTCTCGATCCTGTCTTTTGAGTCGAAAAAAGCTAGAGTTCAGTCTCACATTGCATATGAGCGAGCGAGCCATATGCATACGGTGTGGGTGCGTATGGACGTACAGGTCCCGAACCGACTGGGACTCAGATCTGGACCTCCAGCCTCGACCCGTTCTCCAAGCTCTCATCTCGCAACGCGCGGGATAAGGTGGCCAGAACGCAAAGCGCAAGAAAATTTCCCGGTCGAAGCCTGTCCTGGGTGATACATCTGTAGGAATGAATTGACGTCACGCCCTGAGCTCGGCGAAGCCCAACACGCTGAGCGAGATGAGATGGCTTCGTCTTCTCCCTTTCCTTGATGACCGGACGGACTTTGGGGGAACTGCCAGTGAGAGATGTCGCCTGTCGGTTGTCGCCTTCAATTTGGCTCCCGAGCGTGATCGGATGAGATTTGGCGGGGGCTGTATCTTGAGACGACCGTGTTTCTGGGTGTAGCGTGATATGTTACTCGTCCCATATCCAAAGGATCTGAGTGATAGTAGACAACGTTGGTGAACACGCAACGAGGGAACTCAGCTAAGAAAACGCTACAGTCGACTCCCTCATAGCCCATACCCCCCATAACCCATAACCCCTCACAACCCATACATTTTCGCGTCCACCGAGTTGGTTCCCTGCCAAAATGATCAAAAACCCATAATCTCCCTCATATCCAATAACCCATACGATTTGGCCAAAAATTTTGGCGGGAGTATGGGTTTGGAGAGAGGTCGGGTAGCGGTAGACCTGCCAAATCCGGACATATATGAAGGTAGAAAAACACGGCGAGAGATGCGAAACTGCATCGGGGACGGTGTAGCATCACTTTCCGTAATCTTGAGCCTTTTTTACGCTCAATTGGGACCATTTCCCGCGTTCTTGACACTGCTATGGTGGCTTCATAAAGACGCCCGGAGACAGACGCTGTATGTCAACCCATACTCCCTTATAACCCATAGCCTGAGGTGTCCACCGAGGGGGTATGGGTTATGAGGGAGTCGACTGTACTTACCGACGACTCAAAACCCACGGAACCCGACACACAACGAACGCTGGACATCGCCATTCCGCGTCTCACTCCGGCGACATCCTCCACCTCCGAACCGAGCTGCCTTCTCCCCGTCCTGCGCCTCAACTTGCGCATGTTCGGAGAGACCGAAACGCTGAGCTAAAGCCCTTCCGACGGTGCTTGTCGTTGTGGACCGGAGGAGCGTGACTTCTCGATTCTAGATCCTCAATCATCAGCTCCAACCCAACCATTCAAGAATCAACCGACACACCACAACACAGAGCGTCGGGGCTCGGCTCGGGACCGCCGCATTCGCCTCAATCTCAACGCGTCCATCCCGATCCCGAGCGAAGGGTCAGAACACCTTAAACGCAAAAACCACACGCTGGGTCCTGGTCCCTGATCATGAGAAGTGAGAAGTTTTAGAGAAGCCATTTGCTTCGCCTCGCCTGGTGAGTTCACTTATCTATGACGAGCCGGGTAGTTGACGACCAAATCAGAACGTGAAAGGAACGCGTCTGAGAGGAGGAACGTACAGGTGAGAAGTCTTTGAGAACGACTTGAACAAGCGAGCTCGAGCCTGCACGGTCGTGAGGACGCGGATGCGCTGATAAGCTCGTTTGCATGTTTATCTGCCTTCCTTTCATTCCTTCGACGGCAGGGTAAGATGAGATGAGACATGTAGTAGTGACGTGACGAAACCCTCTGAACGTGCGTGGTCGAGAGAGCCTTTGAAACGAGGTAGCTGCTAGGACGTGTAGTGACCGGGCCCGGAATGAAGATTGCGGACCCATAGGGTACCACTCTTTGCAATTTTCATTAATATTCTCGTGTGCTTCCCTGGGAGTGAGGGTAGAGCAGAACGTGTGTGTGAGGACGTAATTTTGGGAGAGATATTGGTATCACTCACTTTGACAGGAAACGCGGGGCGTCTTCAACTTGAGTATCTCAACGCCTACCTCCGACACCAGAGCCGAGTGCTGTAGAGTACTTGAGAACCACTTGTAAACTTGCGAATGAGACGCAGAGTATGGCGTTCCTAGAATCCTACAAGACGAAGATAAGGAGTGAAATCAGCCTCGCCGTCTGAGCCAAATCCTTGAAAAGGTCTAGACCCACGCGTCATCACCCAGCCTCACCCACCCAGCCTCACCTCCCTCCAGAGTCCGGCCAAATCCGACAATGAAATCCAACTCAATACAAACCTGCAGAAACGCAGAAACAGAAGTGTTTAGAAGAAAAACAAGCAATAAGAAACAAGAAACAAGATTTCTCCTGCGCGCTTCGGGAGCGCGCAGGAAACGTGCGCAACGCAGGGTTGGCTTGGTCCCTCATCTTGTACGCGTGTATTCCGAAGGTGCGTTCTAGCGTAGCGTTCAATTGGGAGATCGGTACATTATGATAGATGGGTTGGATTGGAAGATGGTAAGGTGGTAAGGTGGTGGACGGAGGGCGGAAGATGGTTTGAGAGGGAATGTTCTGGCGAATATGTGAGGAGGAGAGGGTGGGGTGTGGTTGGACCGGAATGGTTCTGTAGGTACAACATGACATGTCTGTGAAGCCTGTAATCCATAGCCCATAAGCAGCGTATCAACGAGAGACGACGCAGGACACCCAGTCCGAGCCCGAGCCCGACGCCAACGTCCCAACTTGACAGGAACGCTGACGGACGACACCGAACGCGAGTGTGTTGCGTGGCGCTTTGATTTTGTCTTGCCAGTACTTTGACTGATGAGACGTTACAGTCCGAAGGGAAGCTCGAGCCTGGAGAGAAGTCGGAATCGGCGTAACCATGAGCCCGGGCGGATGAGACGAACACGAGGCGAGGCACTGGCACTGGCAGGGATGATGGACGCTGGTATGCAATGCATGGTATTGCGGGAACTGGGAACTGGAATAACGCGTATATGTACATGCAGAGGTTGTGTTTGGGTTCGTGCGTGCGTGAGGGACTGGGATGGGATGGGATGGGACGAGGGAGGTCAAAGACAAATACGAATAAAGAGAAGCTCACCGCGGAGAGACCACAGAGTTGACGTTCGAACGTTGCCCGTTCTACGTACACCCCCTCCTTCCTTGCAGGGAGGGAGAAAATCCCGCAAAAATCCCCAAGGTCCAGAGCTGGCGACCCCAGCAACCAGTAACGTGCTGTATATAAGTAAACCAGGCCTGCCAGTGCCAGCACATCAACGAGCAACGAATGAGAAAAGCGAAAGACTCAAAGAGGGGAGGGTACTCACTGCAGTGACACGAACGAGAGCCGCCACCACGAGTCGGGGTAGGAAGATTGGCGAATTTGGGCGTCCGTCGTCATGAGCATGCGCATACCGGAATACCGGCGGGTTCGCTACGAGCTTCGATGAAAATCGTCGGCTGTGCCTTGCGCCTTTTTGTACCTTGCTTTGAGCCTCTCTTGCGTGAGTCCTGGGGTGGTGAATTGGCGGAAATGGTAGGTGGGCCATATGATCTACGGTCTGCGGTGTAAGAAAAAAGAGATGAGTAGGATCCGAGTGGCAGAGTGGCGGAGCGGAAGTGAAGATGAAAGTACTCACAAAAAGACACGAGAAGAAAGACGTGAAAGAGAAGTGGGCGATGACATAGAGCCACCCGCTGCTTTTTGTGTATGTATTGAGGTGGTGGATTTGCCGTTAGGCGTGGATTAGAATGGAGAGCGGTGCCGGTGTTGCATGGCGACGAGACACACAAAGGCGGTGGACAAGATACGGATGGGAAGCCGGGATGGTGGACCGAATGGCAAAGCCTCGTGGAAGGATGGAACGAACGGGAGGAATGAGACGAATCAATCAGATCAATTCGAGCGTCGGAGGGAGCAGGTTGAGGCTGAGCAGAGGCCGAGCGATAGCGTTGAGAAACGCGGACGACGGCGTGGAGACGGCGCGCAGGAGGTGCTTGGACGGCGAGAGTCGTGGAAACGGTGCGTGTACGTCGTTGGGATGCGGGGTTGACGACGACGAGGAGCATGGAGAGGCGGGGACAGACGGCGAGCAGGCGTTGCAGGGGACGCGCGTGGTTGTGATAATCCAGAGGGTCGTGCAGCCGTGACAAATGGTGACCGTCACAGGCTGAGTAACAGGCGGACGGGCCGAAAGAGGCAGGCAGCAACCGAGGAACGCGGCGAGATCGGGATCTGGATAGTGGATCTGGGATGAATGGGGAGGATCGGGGAAGGGGAGGGAAAGACGCCGAAGCAGGACATCCGACCGACGTGACGCGTTACGGTCACGGTGACAGGAGGGGGGAGTGACACACTGTTTTCGCCGGCCTTCTTCTCGCCTCTTCCCTCCTTCCTCTCGTCCTTCCACTTCGCCGTCGTTGTGTTCTTCTCCTCCAGACAAGTATTTCAACCATGGCCCTCTTCTGCTAACAACAACTCCTCATCCGCCCTCTTCTCCTCACGTGGGCTCTCTGCTGCCCAAGTCTCCTCCGCTATATACCCCCTCCTCGGTATCCACTCATCCTCATCTCCTCATCCACCCACTCCTCGCCCACAATGCCGATGCAAACGTTCTCCCCGTGTCCTCGTCCTTGTCTCAAACGCTCCTCGACGTCTCCCTCCGCGTCGGACCACCAGCCATACGCCCCCATAGACCCCGCCAACCCGCTCCTCAACATCGACCCTTCCATCCTCCACCCCCTCGTCCACTTCCCGCCCCACTCTGCCATCGCACGCACCTTCGCCGCCCACAGCCCCGCCGCGTACGACCGCTCCCCCATCGTCGTCGCGCCCAACCAGTGCTCGCTGCCCGAACGCGGGTGCCCAGGGCGCACGTACGAGGCTGTCGATCCCTCGCAGCACCAACACCAGCAGTACGGGTACATCCGCCCTCCGTCAATACGAAGTGGCAGCGGCAAGCACGCGTATCCCAGGGGAGGCAGCGTCGCGTTCGAGGACGACGACGACGACACCACCACGAGCACCGACTTGACGCCGATCGCCACACCCACCATCTACGCGCACCCGCTTCCGCCGTCGTTGTCGGACACGTCCTCGTCGTCGAGCAGCTCGAGTAGCAGCGAGTCAGACGAGTCGGACTACCTCTCGCCCGGTGCAGAGTCCGCTATCGGTACGTACTCACTCGGCTCCGTTATCTCCCTCGCTTACACTCTGAGCAGACTTCTCGTCGCTCTACGTCTCCAAGCCCGCCTTCCTCCCCCACCCACACGCCC